>PVHX01017504.1:0-39813 GCA_004024805.1 Geosciurus inauris | reverse complement strand
TAAAAGAGAATAAAATTATGGCATTTGCAGGCAAATGGATGGAACTGGAAAGCATTATGCTAAGTGAAGTAAGCCAATCCCAAAAAACCAAATGCCGAATGGTCTCTCTGATTAGTGGATGCTGATGAATAAGGGAGGTGGGAATGGGAAACATAAGAGAAATAGAGAAACACTGGACGCGACATGGGGAAGGCGGGGGGCAGGAAAGGGGAATGGGTATAGTAAAGATGGTTGATAAAAAATATATATAAATATATATATATGTATATACTGTTCATTGAAAGTGCATATAAAGATGTTTAATATGAAGAATGTAATCTGCTTATAATTTTGTGCAAAGTTAGAAAAATTATGATTGTAACAATCGTTTTTTTTCTATTTGCCTCAACAAATGTTTTCAATGAATAGTGTGTACAGCTTCTGAAAATTTGTTTTCTTCTGTTATGTTTGATAACATGTATTAAAATGCAACTTTTGAGAAAAATTTAAAAAAAAAGACATGGTGCTTTCCAAATATCCATAGAGTTTGCCATATTGTGATTATGTATGTCATTGCATTAGTAAATGCAGTTCAACCCAAAAGGTTCTCTAAACACTGTAACATAAAAGATAGAGACAGGGGCTGGGGTTGTGGCTCAGTAGTAGAACACTTGCCTAGCACGTGTGAGGCACTGGGTTCAATTTTCAGCACCACATAAAAAAATAAAATAAAGTCATTGTGTCCGTCCACAACTAAAAAAATTAAAAAAAAAAAAAAGATAGAGACAAAGGCTCTAAATACTTCACTAAACCTTACTTTTTTTTTTTTGTACTGGAGATTGAACTCAGGGGTACTCGACCACTGAGCCAAATCCCCAGCCCTATTTTGTGTTTTATGTAGAGACAGGTTCTCACTGAGTTGCTTAGCACCTCGCTGTTGCTGAGGCTGGCTTTGAACTTGCGATTCTCCTGTCTCAGCCTCCCTAAGTGCTGGGATTACAGGCTTGAGCCACCGCCCCCGGCCACTAAACCTTACTTTTAATGAAATATCTATTATTAGACAAATAATAGTAAGAATTTATCTATTTTGTGTATTTTTTGGATAGCCTTTCCATTGAAAGATAAAGATTTCTTTTCACTTTAAATAAAGAAATATTGTAACATAAATAAATGAAATAAGCCAATTCTAAATAATCAAAGGCCGAATGTTTTCTCTTAATATGTGGATGCTAATTCACAATAAGTGGTGTGGGCACTAGAGAAGAATGGAGTTACCTTAGATTAAGTAGAGGGGAGTGAACAGAAGAGAAGGGATACGGGGATAGGAAGGACAGTAGAATGAAACAGACATTATTACTTTATGTATATATGACTGCATGACCAATGTGATTCTGCAACATGTTCAATTAGAAAAATAGAAATTATACTCCATCTATGTATGATATATCGAAGTGCATAAATGCATTCTGTCATGTGTAACTAATTTGAACAAATAAAAAAATTAAAAAAAAGAAATATTGTAGCATCAAGAGATGATGCAAGAATCCATGGCACAGAAGGTCAACATACGCTATAAACCTGAAGTGTCTTTTTTTTTTTTTTTTTTTTTAATGACTACTCATTCTATTATGTTCCCATGTGCCACATTGCTTAACTTCAATTGCTTGCTTCTGGTTGAGATTTTTTTCCACCAGCAACTTAAAATAAA
Organism: Geosciurus inauris; assembly: GCA_004024805.1. Classification (NCBI taxonomy): domain Eukaryota; kingdom Metazoa; phylum Chordata; class Mammalia; order Rodentia; family Sciuridae; genus Geosciurus; species Geosciurus inauris. The sequence goes on along the minus strand of PVHX01017504.1, from coordinate 38,126 downwards.
ACCCAAGCCATGTGTTTGGTGAGAACAGCAGGATGTCGGGAGGAGAGCTACTCTGTGCCTTTGAATGTCAAGCACAGTGGGTTAAGAAAATATATTGTTGTATTGTTGATTACAGAGGTCATTATGTGGTCTTCCAAAGCCCATTTTCTATGGTTCTCATCTGAAGTAGGGTGTGTGTGGAGCTTTTTCCAATTAGACATACTATATTCCCCTCCAAGGATTCTGGCACATGACTGCAGAGGGATGTTTTAGGCAGCAAAATCAGGCACAGGTTATAAGAAAAAGCTCAGTGAGTAATTCCGGTACCCCTTCCTGTCTTGCCTTATTCTTGATTGAAAATGAATGGTCTACTGTTAAATGGAATTTCCCCAGTGAGGATTCTTGGTAAGAAACAAAGGAGTATTTTATGACACCTCACATGCTGAGAACTGGAGTCCTAGTCAAGTTGTATGTATTTGGTTTTATCTTGTATTCCTTGTAGTCATTCCTGTAACAGTTCTGTGTTACCTTCTGACCTTATAACTTGGCACTCTCTTTTCCTAGAATAAAGCCTAATTTTTTCCCCCTCAAGTCAACGTTGCTATTGTCCCACATGCACTAGCCCCATGCCTAGTTTTACTAAACCCATTTTCTGGATTATAAAATTTCTAAATTGTGTCATATTCAAAGGCCAGCTCTGGTTTGACCACTTCCCTAAAACTTTCCTCAACTTCTTTTACTCATGGAGGTCTCTCTCTGCTTTGAATTCTGTAGTAAGTGTTGTTTTCATCTGACATTTGATGTTTAATCATTTACTGGTTTGTGTTGTTTTTCATCTGCTTGCTGTGTTTGTTCTGCATTTTCAATGATCTTTAAGCTCCTGGTAAAATACTGTATATTGCTTTTATAAACTCTAAGGCACTTAGCGTACTATTCAACAAATAGAAATAGCCCAGTAATGGTTAGTTAAGTTGAACTGAACTTTTTACCCTCAAGATTTTTTTGATTTAATGATGTTCTCACTGAAGTTGTACAACTAGGATGGAAAAGCATTAGCCTATAAAAATATTCAAATATCACAAACTAGCATAATTATAGCATCATGTCTTATTGAATAATGTTAAGTACCTCAGTATGCATGGAATTACACTAGGCCTAAATTACTCAAAAGACAGAATTTCCGTTCCATAGAAATTATATTTACATCTGCATTGCACCTAATGAGAGTAATCTCCCTTTTAGAAAGACCAAGATTTATAAGAAATTATGATGTTTTCCTATAAAAGTTGTATAGAAAGCCATAAAATGATCTTGCTGGGCAGGCATAGTAAACCTGTTTATGAAATCATTGGTGATATACTGTCTGTATATACATATAATTTAAGAAATTCATGCTGAAAATGAATTGAAACCACTGATGTATGAAAGTAAGAAAAATATGAATAAATAGAGGAGAAGGAAGACCTTAAAACAAAAATTGACTACTTGTAAAATATTCAGAAATTCCTCATTACAAAATTACATTTGTTAATTGAAAAACCAATGGTTTTCTTTCTCTGAATGTAAGAATGACAAGGTTTTGTGCTAGATTTATTGCAATGTGAGTTCATTTCAATACTGACTCTATAGTATTAGTATTCATCACTGCGTTTACTGTGTTACAATTCACATGCTCAGTCTGTATTTACTATTTGAGAACACACATGGGAATTAATGAGAATATGGTTGGCATATTCTTTATAATACCAGTCACTTGGAAAATTAAAGTATAAAAGACAACTCAATCACTTTCCATTCCCACCCTTGCCTCTGGACACAGTCAAACAAAGATTGGTTTTGAGAGAAAAGTTTATTGCCTATTTTAATTGTTTATGGGGTTGAAAACATTCTAACTTGCTTTCTCAGTACTGTCAAGAAAGGGAGGCTGTTTAGCCTCAATATCATGATGTATTTTTCAAGAGCAAGTGGTAAGGAAGGTGCGAATAGTAAAGAAAAGTAATCTATCACAGTTTCTTCTCGAAAGCTTGTCAAGTGTTTGCAGTTTCTCACCCTGCTTTGGGACATTAATGTTTTACTAATTAGGTTTCATGATGGTCCCAACTGTCCTAGTCACTTAAGGTAGACAAATTCCTGAGCAGTAATTCACCTGACCTCTTCATATTAATTTTTCACCCTGTGTGTTAGAAGTGATTTTAAGGCTTCAGTTTTGTGTCTGTTCTCCCTCTTAGTGTTTTTATTTCCAATTCATTTTCTTGCTCAGTGTATTCATCTTTCTGTAGTTTTTGGAGAGCTAATGGGAGGTTAATCAATCTTTCTCGTTAAATCAGACTTAGCCACTACACTCTCCTTTTGTATACAGTATAAAAAGGATGAATAATAGTGTTCTAGGAAAGATTCAAGGATGAGTTTCTTTAGTTATTTTGGAGTCAAAGACCCTGAGGCTATAACAAATGCTATAAAGTGCCTCTCTATTTTCAAGACTCACAGAAAAATACTTGACATATGACTTCATGTGCTGCATAGATTCCTCATACTTCCCAACTCTGTCACTGTCTCCAGATTAAGAAACCCACATCATATGATTGATCCTATGATGCCACTATAGTTTGTATATCCAAAGGTAATGAAGTTAGGATGTTGAAGAGATAACTTACGTGATCACGTCAGCATTGTTCACGAAGGCCAAGATAATCACCTAAACGTTCACCAGTAGATAAATGGCTAAAGAAAATATGTATATATGGCAGTCCCCCTATTCGTGAGGGATACAAAACCTCCATGGATGCCTGAAACTGCAGATAGTACTGAATCATGTATATGCTATGATTTTTTTCTATATACACGGTAGTGTTCCTTGTAGTACCACAGTTGATCTGTCTTTCCATGTTTTATACCTTGGTGTCTCCTTTGCATGATTACTCTTGTGCTTTGAAGCCAACAACAAGCAAAATAAAGGTTACCTGAACCCAGCACTGTAATACAACTATTGATTTGTGTTTAATTTACTTTTATTTTTTGGGGGACTGGGGATTGAACTCAGGGGTACTTGATCACTGAGTCACATCCCCAGCCCTATTTTGTGTTTTATATAGAGACAGGGTCTCACTGAGTTGCTTAGCACCTCGCCATTGCTGAGGCTGACGGTGAACTCATGATTCTCCTGTCTTAGCCTCCCAAAGTGCTGGAATTACAGGCGTGCACCACCGCATCCTGCCTGATTTGTGTTTTAGTTGGTGTTTTTGCTGCTGTGATCAAAAGACCTGAGAAGAACAATTAGAGGAGGAAAAGTTTATTTTGGGACTCAAGGTTTCAGAGGTCTCAGTCTATAGGTGGCGGGCTCCATTCCCTAGCGCTTATGATGAGGCAGGATATCATTGCAGAAGGGTGTGGAAGAGGAATGTAGCTGGGAATATGGCATCAAGAAGGGGAGAGAGAGAGAGAGAGAGAGAGAGAGAGAGAGAGAGAGAGAGAGAGAGAGAGATATGAGAGAGATATTGATACCTTGTTGTGAACAAAATATAAACCCCAAAGGCATGCCCCTAATGACTCACCTCTTCCAGCCATACCCTAACTGATAAGGTTAATCCTTATCAGTGGATTAATACGCTGATTAAGTTGAAGTTCTCATAACTCAATCATTTCAAATGTAAACTTTCTTGTATTGTCTCATGCATGAACTTTTTGGGGATACCTAATATCTAAACCATGACAATTTGATAACCCAAAAGGCTGCTAAGTGGCTAATGGTGGATAGCATATACAGTGTGGATACACTGAACAAAGAGATGATTTATGTTCTAATTGGATGGCCAAAGATTTCATCTAGCTACTTACAATGGCATGCAATTTAAAACTTATTAATGGTTTATTTCTGAAAATTTTCTTTTAATATTTTCAAACTACAGTTGGCCATGTGTAATTGAAATCATGAAAGTAAAACCACACATAAGGATATATACAATGGAATAGTACTCAGCTTCAAAAAAGAAGGAACTCATGTCATTTGTGAGAACATGGATGAAACTGAAGGACATTATGAAAAGTGAAATAAGCCAGTCACAGAGAGGCAAATACTAATCATCTCACTTATATGTTTAATCTAGAGAAGTTGACATAAGTAAAGAATAGGATGATTGTTACCAAGGGTTGCTGGGAGGAAGGGATCTTGGATATGTTGGCCAAAGTATAAAAAATTTTAGATAGAATATACTTAAGAGCTCTTTTGTACAACATAACTATAGTTTATAACAACATATTATGTTCTTGATAATTGATGAGAATAGATTTTAAAATATTTTCATCACCTCAAAAAGAATCTCTTTATCTTTCAGCTATTACCTTCTTATGTTCCAATTCTGTCACACTCTCAGCCCTAAGTAACCACTAATTTTTTTTTCATCTCCCTTTACTTAGCAGAATATTTTGAAGGTTCACCCAAGTTGCAGCATGTATTAGTACTTCATTGCTTTTTATGACTGAATAATATTCCATTATATGGATATATCACATTTACTCGTGCAGTCATCTGTTGATTGTCTTTTTGATTGTTTCTCTTTTGGCTATTAAGAATATTGAGAATAATGCTTCCATTCACATACACATTTTAGCAGGTACATATGTTTGTTTATGTAGTTACTGTTTAACCATTTGAGGAACTCCCAAACTATATTTCAAAATAGCTGTACCAACTTACATTTCCACATTAATGTATGTATGAAGGTTCTGATTTTTCTATACTTTTGTGAAAATTTGATTTATATCAACCTTTTAAATTATAGCCATCCTCATAGGTGCAAAATAGTGTCTCATAATTTTTATTTACACTTCCCTGATAACTAGTTCTGTGGATAATTTTTCATGTTGTTATTGGCCATTTACATATCTTCTTCAAGGAAATATCTATTTGTGTTTTGTGCCCATTTTTTATATTGAGTTGTTTGTATTAAGTTGTAAGAGTTCTTTATATCTTATAGATACAAATTGATTATCTTATTTGTCTCCTGCCTCTTACCAGTAGGGAAAAAGCATACAAAAGCCAACACCTACATTTATTTTGAGCTAGAAGAGTTTCTTTTTGTAATTATAAACTACAGTAAGGTATATTTAGTTGTTTTTGTTTTTGTTTTTGGAGACAGGTTAGAGTATTTAGTCACTCTTTTTTATCTTTTATTTGTAAGATGAAGTTTTTACCTAAGTGTATGTGGTTGAGGATGCTTGCATTCCTGAGCAACCTATTATCTTTGCAGACATTTTCTACTTTCTTTCTCTCTTAAAAGAAGGAAGTATGGAATTAGGGGCTGGGGATTTCAAAATGAGATAGTTCTAAAATCTTTTGATTGAGTATGAGGGAGCTGGTTAGGCAAATGGATACTCTAGGTAGTGGAATTAACAGAATGGATTGAGTCTTTAAAGAATAGATTTTTGTGGGGACAGGAGGTACTGGGGATTGAGCTCAGGAGCACTTGGCCACAGAGCCACATCCCCAGCTCTGTTTTGTATTTTATTTAGAAACAGGGTCTCACTGTGTTGCTTAGTTCCACCCTTTTTCTGAGGCTGACTTTGAACTTGTGATCCTCTTGCCTCAGCCCCCCGAACCGCTGGGATTACAAATGTGTGCCACCACACCTGGCTAAAATATAGATGTTTGAAAGAATTGCTTTGATATTTTTATAGAAGACAAGATGAGAATATAAAAAAAACATAAAACATAAAACTATAGGCAGATTTCTGGGTTCAAATGAATGGGATATTTTCTTAATAATAACTATAATATGTGGTGCTCTATTACAGTTGAGCACCACAACTGTAAGTTGTGCACCAAGTTCTGGAATTCCTACTTTCATAATGTCTTCTGAAGTAAATTTCTGGGAAAATCACTGAGATTACTGATGGTTACACCTTGTTCTGAAACCTAAAACAAATCACCCAGGATAATTCAATTATTAAACCTGAAGAATTTTAGGTATTTTCAAAATAAGACACATTCCTGTTTCTCACATCAGATAAAGAAAAAAAAAGAAAAAAGAAAAAAGAAAAAAAAAAACCTCATACTTTACACTGAAAAACATTCTGAGCCTGAATGGCTGAAGTTTCATTCCAATATTCCAAAGAGTAACTTCAAGCAGGGGCTGATGTACAGCTAAATCATTATGCTGAATTTTTAAAGCATTCTTCTTTCCAAGCATGATTATTATAAACACACGGTGTGCCAACTACGTTGGGCATCATTAGCTGGCTATGGAACCTAACCACCATTCACAATACTGTTTCTATTGGAATCAAAATACGAACCTACACGCTTTTAAAACACACTTAGCTCAAAAAACTTGAGGTTGCCTGGACTTCAAGTTCCTGCCAGATTAAGTGTCTAACTTTTGTGACCAGAGAGCTCATGAAACAACTTTCTTGAATCCTTTTCACAGTCTCTATTACTGTGCATACTACGTATTTCAAAACAGTTCAGATGTTAGAGATGAAGTCAGCAATCCACAGGGAAGGCGGATTCATGTCCTGATAACAAACAAATAACAGTACATTTTAACCATATGAAGTTTTTTGATTCTCAGACTACAGTTATTATTTGATGTTTTATCGCTCTCTGTAATTATCCAAGCAACTCTTTCAGATATCTATATTTTGAAGACTCAGCCAAGAATTAAAGCTGGTTTCTTCCTCCAAGGGCCAGAACTGGGTAAACTTCTTACTAGTCACTAATGCTGATGACCAAAAAGTAGATGCCCTCCTGATCAGTCACTGGTTATTGTGTTGGGTATGGAATATGGATTTAAAGATGATGATGGCTGAAAATTTTAATCAATAATAAAATTTATTTATATTCCATGTTCAACTTATCATGTTCTCATAATCACAGCAGAGCTGTACATAGAAGGATTGGGCGTGAAGTACCTGAAAAGGAGTGTTAGGAGGCAGGGGTCACATGGACATTGTTACTGTGCTAGCATGGACCGCTGTCTCACCCGCCTCCCAGGCTGTCTTTATGATGTTACCTTCGTGTTTTCAGGGTCTCCTTGGTGACAGCAAGCAAGATGGGATGTGAACTGAGGGGGCAGGGTAATGTTTTGCTTTAAACTCTGTCAAGATCTAGCTGGGTGCCAGAAGCAGAGGAAATTCACTCTCTAGAAGGAGGTGGTGTGGTTGGAAATACGTAGGAGGGTGTTAACATCTAGTTTCTTTTCTGCCAGTTGTCCTGTCTTTCTTATAAGTCTTTCTTTTCCCAAGACAGATTTGTGCCTCTATTAATACATTTGCCTTTAGTAAGCCTTAATTTAAAAATAGGTTAAAATGTCAATGAAGACCAGCTATAAGATCTAAATCATTTTGCCCGTTAAGAGAACAGTGAGGAGAAACCAGGTGTCTTTTGACATATCTTTCTAGTGGCCTATGGTAGCCTAATTCATGTCTTTTCTCTGGCATCTACATCCTGTTTTGTAAAGCTTGGAGGTCCCAGAATGATTTAAAAAATGTTTCAGTACATTTTCCTCCTTTTTCTAACACATACACATGTACATACTTTTGCTGGCCACTAAAATGGCTCCATCTCTGAGACTCACATTGTTCTGCCTCCTTCTTATGTTTGAAAAGTCTTCCCGAAAGTAATCCTTTGCTTGTGGTGATGGCCTTGTTGACTTTCAGATGCATCCCAATGTCTCACCTGTGATACAGATCAAAGAGTGCTAAGTAGGACAATGAATTCTGGTGGCATGGAATCCAAATTTCTTGGCACTGATTTCACACTTTTGCTTAAGGATTTCCTATTTACTTCTATGGTTTATTGTCAGAAAAAGTCTATACCAAGATAAATCCGAGGTGCAGAGCTGTTGCATACTGAATAGCTTACTGGGACCATTGCAGTTCTGTTTACAGTAAATCTAGCAGTCTAAGCAATGCAGTTTCTCTTGGAGAGCCAGAGATGTTTCTGGATCTGCACTCCACATCTTGTACAGTCACCACTTATTTTTTAAAAGTTGAGATATAATTTGTATAACATTATGAGTTAGTTTAATGGTAGTTCAATACATGTATACAGTATATAATAATCAAATCAAATCTTTTGGTTCTTCCTCTGAGGTCACCAACTGACAATGGAACAACTCAAGCTAGTTCTGGGACTAGTTTCTGTTGGGAGTGCTTTCAGACAAGGCAGAAAAAAAAAAAAGGAAACTTTGAGAATTAAAAATAATTTCCAAGTAGTAAGAAAATATCTACTGATAATTTCCCTAGACATACTAAGTAAGCAAAAAAAAAAAAAAAGGAATTTTTCAAAGAATTTAGGCAGAACAAATTTCCAGATTGAAACAGCAAGGCAGAGCAATGTTATATAGAAGACTGTAATTTCTAAAAAAGAGAGATCATAGAGAATAAAAGAATAGGTATCAATTGGGCTCAATGAAGTTATCTTTAGTTTTGGGAGTATTATTTTATGCTGATCTCTGCCAGGAGACTGAAATGATAGAGTTAATATAGATATGCATTGTCCAGAAAAGTAGCTACTGGTCACATAGGAATATTGAAGCACTTCATTTGTGGCTAGTCTAAATGGAGGTGTGCTGTAAGTATAAAATATTCCCTGTACTTTGAAGATTTAGAATGAAAAAAAAAAGAACATAAAGTCAATAATTTTAAAAAATGGGCAGCACATTGAAATAATATTTTTGAATATATCAGGCCAAATAAAGTATGTTACTGAGTCTAATTTTACTTGTTTAAGACTTTTTTTTTTAAACTAGGAAATGGAAATGTACACCTGTGATTCACAGTTGTGGTCTGCATTGCATTTCTATTGGACAGTACTGACTTGGACATTGTAGAGCTGTGCTTCCTGGAGCAGGTGGTTTAACTGGCTTCAGAATACACACTGTGAAAGGCAGGAGAAAAAGGTAACATGGTTGGACCTGTTCCTCTAGGCTTTAATCGTGCTTGCTTAATTTCTGAATTTGAATCCTTTCTCCAACAGATGTTTAAGTCTCAAAAAAATGATTTATTATGAACATCTATTTATGCTACCAAATCTATGACACATTGCTTCTAATGCTTTAGATCCCACCACATTAGCCAATTTGCAAATAATCTCTACTCATATTCTGTGACTGATAAACATAGGAGTGTACCCCAATATCTCGGGAAATCCATGGGTGGAGAGTATAGGGCAAGGGTCACAGAGTGAGTCAGGGCCTGGGCCAGGATTAGCATCTCTGTGACTCACAGTTGATTCTAACCACTAGACAATTTTCCTCTTGAGAAACACCGAGGGCGATGGCCCTTTCCCACCAGCGTGCTGAGGTTTGCTGAATCAGTGTCTATTAAGTAATGGAACCTAGGTGGGTGCTGTGCAGCTGGTGGGTTCTGGCCTGTGGCACTGTGCTGTGTATGAGCTACTGTAGTGGATCCATCACTGGTTTGATCCAAGAAAGTGTGTAAGGGAAATCCACTGATGTTGTCTCTTTAGGGGGACAGGGAGGAAATCCCACTGCAGAAGTGAAAATGTTACTTCTTGCTTTTAAAAGTTATTTCAAAATGGAAACATTATATTTATAGAAATGCTAAGAATAAGCCTACTATGCTTTTACAAGGCTGAAACTTAGCCCATCTGGGTGGGAGTTAGAAGAATTCATATAGATGCATTTGTGTGCCAAAAGGCATTTGTGTAGGTGTGTTGTCACCTAACTGAGAAGCTTACATCAGTGTGGTAGGTATATGTAAGTTTTTGAAGATCATATTTGACAGCACTTAGCTTTGTTTCCATAATACTTTATATACAGCTTTCTTGTGCCATGACCACAGTGTCTAATAGTAGTGTGCCGACATTCATGTCTGCAGCAGCTCTTTACACTTCTCCAAAGGAAGTGCTTATGTTTCTCTGATACTTCTGTTTTTCCAGTACTGAGCAATAAATGCCAGGTAGACAATGGTTAATAGCTTTGATTAATTGAGAAGGCCTTATTTATTTAGGGGAAAAGAGAACTCAGAATCCAAAGATCACAGTTTTCTCTGTCCAAAAACCGAATAAAGTTTTGGGGATTTCCTAAGGAATCATTCAGTAGTTACTTTTTAAAAAGAAGTCAGCTTCTCATTTTCACTGTTTTCCTGGCTTTGGGGCGGGGGCGGGGGAATAACAATACAATTCACAATTTAAGGCCTCGATATTTGCAGGGGTGCCCATGTATCTCAATGTTTAGCTCATGGCCATATCGTGTTCCTCCTGAGCTTGATCTCCACATGGGGCCACCGCCCTGCTGAACCATCTCAGTGGGCAAAGGTTTTGCTGGTATCTGGGGCTCTTATCTCCAGGTAATGACCTGGAGATTGTGGCTGTTGACATAATTGAAACCAAGAAAAGTCATTTATCATTGAAATGAAGGGTGGTGCTAGACAATACAAAATTATTCCTCAGGTTTCAAAAGTCATGGTGCTTGACAAACGTTTCACTCTGCTTGGCTGTGGATCACAGTGGGATACACCTGCCACAGTGTTTTCTTATCTAGTCTCTTTCCAAAGGCAACTCAGTTATTTTGGACAAAGATAACTATGTTTTATTTCAAATATTATATAATGATAACAATAACATGGGTGCAATTCTATCTTTTGCTTTTTCTCTTTTTCTTTCTCTCTCTCTCTCTCTTTTTTTTTTGGTACTGAGACTTGAACCGAGGGGCAATTTACCACTGAGCTACAACCTCAACCCTTTTTATCTTTTATGAGGGGCCTTGAGTTTGTGATCCTTTTACTTGGAATTTCAAGTGTGCACTATTGTTTAGTAGTACTCCTTTATCTGCAGTTTTACTCTCTGTGGTTTCAGTTTCCTGTGGTCAACTATGATAGGAAAATATTAAATGGAAATTTCCAGAAATAAACAATTCAAAAGCTTTAGATCTTGTGCCATTCTGAGTAGCATGGTGAAATTTATGCCATTCTACTCCATCCTGCACAGGACATGAATTATCCTTTTGTCCAGTGTATCCACATTGTATACACTACTTACCAATTAGAGTAACCATCTTTTCGGTTATCAGATTGACTATTTAATGTTATAAATATGTATGCTCAATTATTGCTGTGTGGTATTACAATTGTTCTATTTTATTATAAGTTATTATTGTTTATCTCTTCTGTGCTTAATTTATAAGTTGAACTTTATTATAGGTATGTATGCATGTATAGGAAAAACATAGTTATGTGGGATTTGGTACTGTCTATGGTTTTAGGTATCTACTGGGGTCTTGGAACATAAACCCAATGGAGAGGAGATAATACTATATATTGTATTTTTTATTATGTACTGGATTTATTACTTAAATTGATTGCCTTTTATATAAAATATTTGTTTTATGTTTATTGCATTTTTACTTAGATTCATTGTATAATGCTTTATTTGTATGTCAGTGTGTAAACAACCAGAAGAACTGCCAAATTGATCTGTGTATCTCATTCACTGGAGTGAACTTTTAAAATATTATTTGTGATACTTACATAATGAATATCATCAACAAAATGACAGAAGGAAGAGAACTTAGAGTTAAAAGCAATCAATTTGAAAAGTAAAAAAAAATAATATAGTGCTCAAAATATTAATCAAAAAGAAAATACACTTCACTATGCAGGATCATACTGACTGGAACATAAGTTCACCTTGTACCATGAACTGCTTCCTGAAAACTGATGAGTGGAAGGCAGGGTGAGGAGAGACACCTGCAACACAGATTCCTTTGAGGAGTCTTTTGCCACGTGCAGCTAGTATTTGGATGTCAGCTAGTATTTGGCAGATGTGTATGCCAATCAACTTCTTCCAGGCTTTATATTTTGTTTTCTAAAAATTTAAAATCCTATTGGTAGACTACTGCTGTGAGGACGCCCAGAGTTTTTTTCTTTATAGCATTCAGCAGAGAGGAGGATGACAGTTTTCCTTACAGCAATAATTGTTCTAATTTATTTTTCCAAAATGAATTTAGTTTGTAAAGGTCCCATTGAGCTGATTTTGTTTCTTATCTTTACTTTTTCATGTTTCTTCTCCTCAGGTAATTTTCTAATACGCATCACAGGGACTCAGGTTTATAAATCAAACCCTTTCAGAAGGGCATCTTTGATTCCTTAGTTGCTTAGGGGTCACATGTTATAAAGGTTTCTCAAAATGTCACTGACCTTGAACATATATATTGTACTTTAGCATTGACTTTTGCTACTAGAACTTAAAGCTTCTTAGCTAGACAAAGGTTATACATTTTTTGTTTTAAAAAATCACTTATACTGAAAGTCATCTTTCAATAAAAATAATGACATTTCCTTCTTCCTTTAGGGGAAAAAGTATGTCTTTCTCTTAATATATAATTAAGTTTTATCATTTGAACACTACAGAAAAAGGAGTTTGGTAAACTGCTTGCCTGTTAATTGCCCCAGGTGAGTCACCACGCTGGGACAGGCAGAGCTTAATTAACTGGGTTCCAGATATGTCAATTACCTCCAATTTTGAGTGAAGTTAAGAGTTGGAGGTCAGTGGACAGCAGAAAAGGGAAAGTAGATTTCCAAATAGGGAGAGACTTGGAGAGTAGACAGACTTTGGACAGGATAGCATCTGTCATCAAGGCTACCTTGGCACCAGATGGAACAACAAATGGAATAGCCTACCTTCCCTAAAAGGTATAATCAGTCAGCACCTACCCTAGTACTCTGCTTGTGCTTCAGGCCATAAGCATGAAAAGGTACTCCAGGGGTCGGGTAATAGTGATCTTCAAAGGAAAAGAAAGTAGTAATTATAGGATATTCACAATTCAACGTGAGAATCTTCCAGGGGTAGAACAGGATTTGCAGAGAGAAAAGTAAACCACAGTCAGAAAGGATTAGTTTGGAAATATTAAGAAGTAGAATTTAAGAGACATTGAGGCTTCAACTAGACCTATAAAATGTCATTTTTTAAAGAATTAGGCCAATGCATTATACAAACATCTCTCTTCTTATTTCCCTGAGCTTTATTTCTTTCCCTCTTTTTCGGCTATGCAATTTGTCACCAATGGTTCCTTTTGAAACTCATCTCAGAAGAAATCAAGATATATGCATATTCAGAATGGTATGTAATCAGGAGTATATGGGCTTTTGTTTTTGGATTAGTATTTGAAATGGGGTTGGAGAAATGTCAGTGGACAGGAAGAAAAGGGTTGTGGAAGAATAAAGCATCTGGAAACAGAAGGAAAAGAGGTAGAATCAAAACTGGCTTCCCTCTAGGGACCAGGTAATCACTTTGCTTCCAAAAATTGCATTCCACCTTTGGACAGCTCTGATAATTAGAAGATTCTCTTAGATTATCAGTACTGATTGAATTATTTCACTTCCAGGAACACTACAAACAAACTCTTTGGCAAAATGACTTCTCAAACTTAAAGCTAAGATTGTGTTGGTCAAAATTTAGAAAAACCAAATACTGTGTTCAAAATCCAAAATATGCATATTAAAATTATTGACAATAATGGGAGGCATACAGTTAATAATTATATTAATCAAATCACATACTGAAAACATTTTTGAATGATGCCTTTTAAGTGATTCTGGTACTAAGCATGCAACTTACTAGTGCATTCATGACAGTTGTTAGTTTTTCTGAATTTCTCTTTTCTGGCTTTGAAACTCAAAGGATGAAGCAGCTTTGCATAAAAGTTCTATAATTCTAAACAGTGAAGTTCCTTGGTTTGTAACTTCAAGACATCAGCTTTGTTTCAGGCTTCCTCTCCTAAGAAGGTCTCTTCCACGAGGGGATGGAGCAGATGTTGTAAATTAAGCCCAACCCAGATGAGGAACAAACCAACAAACTATAATAAAAATTAGAAGAAAAATATTTACCTCCCTGGGCATGGACACATGCAGAGTGCTCACACATGTAAGCATGCACACTCACGCACGTGCAAACTCTGCTCCATTGCTCTGACTTGACATGCAGTAGCAAGAAGGCCCTTCCCATATATACTCTTTTTTTTTAAATTTTTTTTTCTTCATTGTAGATGGACACAATGTCTTTATTTTATTGCTTTATATGTGGTGCTGAGGATTGAACCCAGGGCCTCACGCATGCGAGGCAAGCGCTCTACCGCTGAGCCACAATCCCAGCCCCCTTCCCATATACTCTTGGAGGCTTTGTTCTTTAGCCCAGAAGTAGAGGCCTCTGAACTTCCATATGACCTTTTTGATGTTTGCAAACTGAATGAGCATGAGTTGAACTATTTTGAAAAGAATTCGTGTTCACTGATAATTATTAAAAACTCTATTCATCCTCATCTAGTTGTGATGCAGCTAATTTAATGTCAAATATTTTAGCTTAGAACATATTATGCAATTTCTAGTTAGCTAGTGTGTTGACTCTATGAGTAGACACATGCCCTAATAGAGAATCTACACCCTGGAGGTGAACATCAAGCATTACATTAGAAAATTCACCTTCCAAAGTGGTTTGTTAGTTAGTATAGTGAATGTCAGGTATATTTCTTCAACTGATGCATTTTTTGGCTTGCTAGTATGATAAAGATAAACAGGTTAATGTTGGTAAATTTAAAGGTGTTGAAGACATGTAGATTCTAAAATAATTTTAAAGATACTTTTTACATGTGCATAAATCAATTCTAAGAGATTATGAATTCTATAGCCTTGTTTTAGGGTGTTCAAGGCTTAATCCCTAAATAATCCTGGGCAGAGTCTTTAGCACTAGACTAAAGACCCGATTCCACTAGGCGGAATTGGGTATGGGACTCACTTTCATTTTAATCTGGCAGAGAGGCTATGGATGAATAGCTAGTACATATGCTCACCAAACCTCTTTAGAGTGGGATTGGTAGCTGTTATTTAGGGCATGTCTGGTAGTTTATCACTGACGGCAGAGTACCAGAATCCTGCCTTGAGGATATTGTGTCTGTCTCCCAAAAAGCTTTCATGGAAAGTTTGAACATGACACCAAGAATGGTAGAGAGGCTAGAACTGCTTCCAGCTAGCAGTATAAACTCACGCTGACTGTTCTTACTTGCTAACAATGTTAATCAGACAACATGTATGGCGGAATTGGGTATGGGACTCACTTTCATTTTAATTTGGCAGAGAGGCTGTGGATGAGTAGCTAGTACATATGCTCACCAAACCTTTTTAACAATTGATACTATCCACTAAAAAGAAACTGAGTTGCACATGATTAAAAGGGTTTACCTTTGCTACCACATGATCAGTTTGCCATATATGCTAAGGAATTTTGTTTTTAACTCCTGATCAGTGATAGCATCTTATTTCAAACATCTTCAGCAGATGGAGACAGTATGAACAGCTTCTCATCATTACTTTGGAATTCCCTGGAAACTCAGGTTGCTCTGCAGCATCAAAAGAGGAAAGACTGCATAGAAAAAGCATGATCCGTCAGCTGTGGCTGTGCCCTGCCTGGGGATTAGTTGCACTGGTCAAGGGCAAGAGTGAAACCTGTTATTTCACTTCCCATTTCGGTTGGCTGGGCAACATGTGTGGTCCTCTAGGCAGAGCCTTTAGCAAGAGCAGAAGTGGTAGACTGAGTTGTCCCAGCTGGATGGAGACATGCTAGCAAGGCTATGCTTTGGGACAAATCAGTGACTGTGTGACTATAGTTTCTGTTACACCTTTGTGTCAGGCTTGTCTCTCAGAGGAACTTTGAGATTGTCATGTCACTGAGACTATCTGAGTAAATGTTTTTTCCTCATAGAGTCTTCTTTATGTTTAATTATTGGTGATATTATCTGACAGGCCACTTTCCATGTGCTTTTTGGGCTCTCATCTCTAAAAGGTAGATTGGTTAGCTCAGAGCAAGGATATGGTAAAATGTTTTTAGGAGAATCATAGCGAAAGGTGGTGGTTAAAATCTTTGAAACTATGTGTGTATCCTGGTTTTGTCTCTCATTCTCTGTTGGCATTTTTGTGGCAGCCTCAGCTGGAACCGTAGCAGAGGAAGAGGGTCAGGACCAACCCCCAGGAGGCAGACACATCATCCTGGGCAGGTGAGGTGATAGTCATTTGATCTGTCTGTATCGATGGCCCTGCAAAGAGACAGGGACACCAAATGTTCAGGACAAAGTTGTGATGCCTGGGAAACTGAAAACTAAGACACTTTAAAAATTTAATCTTTATAGCTATCCATAATTTTATGATCGGGGTCAATTTATGTGGGTGATACAAATTTCTTTGAAGATAAAAACAGGGTTTGGTATGTGCAGTTATCAGTAACTGTTAGAACATGTTCACAGGGCTGGGTTCTGTAGGTGCTTGAAACTACATTTCCTCTACCTGCCAGTCAGGTCATGAGTGGTTCTATTGATTGCATCTGTGTCTATTTCTGGAGTTATACTAGATTTGAAGACAGATGAGGGTGACTTGATAATAGTTATTTTTCTAACAGCAATGGCATTTCATCTTATCTATTGCAGAGTCACTGATAGTTCTTAATTTTCAGTTGTAAAATAATGTATGAGATTATAACATTATAACTCTGATGTCTCCTTCTACTTAATCCACGTACCCCGTGTGTGCGTGTGTGTGTTTGGTAAGCATTGCAACTGCAACATAGCTCTTTCGCGTTTCAATTCAGTCTACTTTTGTTTTTGATTGATTGCTGGCTATCTACCTACTTTCTCTGATCATTGTTAGCAGTAGTGTCAGGAATTTGTTGGTTATTAAGCTGCTTATCAGCTATCTGAGGTAGGATAGTGTGGTGAGTCAGAGAAAGGGCCCCAGAGGGAAGCTGACTACATATGAAATTCATCTCTGTCATAGGTAATGAGCTACTTAACTCTGCTGGGCCTCTGAATAACTGCAAATTAGAACATAATATGAGAATTTCCTTTTAGAGTTCTGTGAAGATAACAATGAGATAATACATAGGAATTGTTCCCGATGTAACTTAAGTACTCACTAAAAGCTATTCTTGTTTTGGCTACTTTCAACTATGGGATTTTAAATTTTACATATGATAAATTACTTAGTTTCTTTCACAGAATTTGGAAGCCTGAATAAACAAAATCATGAGTGTAAAATTTAGTGTTTCAGGAGGTAGCACCTATACTGAGGTGACATGTGAACCTTGGAGGACAAGTTGGAGCCAAGGCTGGCATTGTTGAGGAAGGAGAGTCCCGTGCTTGGGCAGGTTCTGTGCCTGATGTTGGAAGGACTTACAGTGATGGATGAGGATTAGAGGAGTGAGGTAAAGGAAAATGAGCTGAATTAGAGAAAATCTTGAAATAAACAGGCTGGGGATGGATTAGGGGCTGCATTTCTGCTTGGACTTTGATTTTGACTTGCCGCTTCCTCAATCTCTCTTTAACATCATTTTCAACTGAGTTCTTGGAAGATTATCTTAAAGTAGGAAATTTCAAATGTGAGATTTTAAATAGAACTAGCTTGGGATATATTTTGGTTTTTGATCAAATTTGTTTTATAAACATAATGTGTCTTACAGGGAATTGCTTACCTTTGAAAATGCCTGTGACTTAAAGAGTAATTTTAAAATAGAGTTTAGCTTAAATTCAGCATTGGTCTGGGCCAAAAGCACAATAGTGTTATTTTTCTTAAGAAGCTACCATTTCTCTTCTTCATCCAAATTATATAACAACATTTTGAATAATCCAATTTATGAATAGAAGCTATAATCCTAAAAACATCCCTCACTGAAAAGGATAAATCCTTTTTTCTTAATGGGTTCCTGGTGGGTTTTCCCAGCTATGTGCTGCCCCTCTGAAATCATGGTTAGATTAAAAAAATGAATCTCTAATGATTTATAAATTTCTCAATCCTTTTATTGTATGGTAGGGGAAACTTCTTCTTTAGTAATGAATTCAAAACCCTTTTCTTTTTTATATTTTCCTTCTTCCCTTCGTCCCTCCTTTCTTTCCCTCTTTGGTGACTTTCAAAGGAGGAACTCATACTGTGGACTGCTGCTGAGAGCTCTAGTCACCAAGTGACACTTGTTCTAAATCATCCACACTCTTATCAGAGTCTTGCATTGCTTCTTAGTTTTGAAGACAGTGACCTTAACTGACACAGACTTTCAATGGCATGTGATATTTTGTACAGTGTTAAATAAAATTTGCAGAAGGTCATTGGTCTAGTCTGAACTCCTGTACTAGGCCCAGGAGATTAAATCAAAAAGGAGTCACTCCACTAAATTCCATGCCCTAAGCTGAAACAAAGCTATTAACTTTCTGACAAATCAGAACAATGAGAGACGATGGCCAAACTCCCGGAGGTATTCAATAAAGTCCAGTTTCAGTTGGTGTGATTGAAGTTCTCAAACCAATGTATTTTTTTTCTATCATTTTGTTTCTCTGTTTCCACCTTACAAGACAAGTAACTTTGAAATGACCAATTGGCTTTTTCTCCTTGTTTTTGCTTTCTTTAATCCTTTGCTGTCTATAAAAACCAACCTCCTGTGTTCAGTTCACTGCAGCTTTCATTCTAGTTTATAGAATGAGGTGTGGCCTAATCCTAGAATGGCAAATACACCAATTAAAATCTTTAAGTTAAATTTGTTGTACTTCTGTCTTTTGATAACAAAAACCAAGCTGAATAAATAAGGGTTGTAGAAGAAGAAATGAACAAAATAGTTCAAAATGGACTTGGCACCATGTATGTGCTTCAGAATTTTTTAAAAACCTAGCAGTAAGAATTCCATTTTGGATAAAATATAGGAGGCAGAAAAAATATAACAGAAAACTAAAGTGAATTAGGGAGTTTTGTTGTTGAATAACAGATTAAGAATTAATTATCACATGGCTTATAAAAGGAAAATAATGATTACATATTATTTTTGAGATTTAGAGAAAGATCCCCTGAGCTAATCACAGCAATAAACTCATCTTCTGGTGAATGTTTATTCATTTATTACTCACTCGGTGCTCAGTAGATCAACAAGGACTAGATCAACAAGAATATAGCCATATTGTTCATGATCTCTGGGTTAATTGTAAGAGAGCAGATTCAACAAATTAATAAAGTTAGAAAAATCAAAATAATTTTAATAATCCTCATGAGACTATTGCTAAGATAGTTTGGAAAGGTAATACAAAAGATAGTATTGGAAAGATAATACAAGGTAGACACATAGCAAAACTTAAATTTTATGAATTTAAAACTTAAATTTTATGTGGGTATTTGAGGGAAGATTTTGAAATATTAAGCTTCCAAGAAATATTTATTTTTCAAATGAGTAAATGAGGTAAGGAGAAAGTTTGGAACTTCCTTTTGGACATTCTTTTGCAAACTCTAATCATAAGATGGTACGGTTTTCATTATGAAATATATCAAATATTTCAGATTTATGTGATCAGAAAGGTAAAATAATTTGCATGATGAATATTTTAGAAGCTTGTAAGTGCATCTGAAGCACATCTGTAGGAGGCCAGTATATCAGATCAAATACAGATACCACCTTCACACTTCCTTTGGGACAAAGATCTATGAGTGGAGAAAGAAAGAAGGGTGGGTCATCAGCAATCTTAGGTGAGGCCATGAAGGGCGAATCTTTAAGAGTGCATCATTGGAACTTTCTTCTGAAGTCTATAACTTAATTTCAATAAAGAAAAATAAAGAAAAATGAGTATCAACTAACCTCCAGGCCATTGAATGTATTACCAAAGACAGTATCGGGATAGAGAAGATAAAATGGGATTTGGAATTCTGATAGCATTTGATTTGAATCTGCACTCATCACTAATGAGTTATGTGTGACTAAGCAAGTTGTAAGTATTGATAAATGTGCTACATGCACTATATTCTAAGTCCCTTAAGGATGGAGATTTTGTCTTTTACAAATGATTTTCTTTAGCCAGGCATGGTAGCACAGAGGCTGGGAAGGCTGAGACAAGAGAATTGCAAGGTCAAGGCACTAAGTAACTCAGTGAGACCCTGTCTCTAAATAAATACAAAAAATAGGGCTGGGGATGTGGGTCAGTTCTGAATGCTAGAAGTTTGAAATCAAGGTGTCAGCAGGGCCATTAGCCCCCTAAAACTCTAAGGAAGAGTCCTTTTTTGCTTCTTTCTAATTTCTGGTGGTTCCCAGCAGTCTGGTTTATTCTGCACTCCAGTATTTACCTTCACTGTCACAGGGTTTTCTTTCCTATGTATGTCCGTGTTTATGTCTTCACATGGCCTTTTAAAAAGGACGTTAGTCATTGGATTGGATTTAAGGTCCACTGTAATACAGTATGGCCTCAAGTTAACTAATTACTTCTGTGAAGACCCTATTTCCAAACAAGGTCACATTCTGAAATTCTAAGTGGACATGAAATTTTGGGAGGGTACTAGTTAGCCCAGTAGACTAGTGTACAGGATTATTGCAAGGTTTAAATGGTATTATGAATGTTAATTATCTAGTGTAGTTGTTGTTACATAGCAAATGATGGTTTTTCTCCTTCCCCTTCAATACTAGCCCACGTCCTCACTTGGCCCTTGTGAAAGTCCTCTAGACCCTGTGCCTACTGTTTTCTCCAAGTGTTTCTGCTTTCTTTTGGATGTGCCAAGCTTTCTTCAATGGCTGGTTGCAATTGTTTTGTGCATTCATCGTTCATTCAGATTCTACTTTTTTCCTTTCCCTGGTTCCAACTTTCAAGAAGCTTTACTGTGACATACTTGAGGACTGAGAAAGGACAGCTTATCACAGAAACAGCCAAAGCACTTTTTTTATTTACCTGAGTAACAAAAGTGAAGAAGTGTATCCAATTTTGACAAGAATGCCCTGAAAAAATAAATTATGATTACCTTTGTTAGGGCTCCACAAACTGGCATAATCTTTACCAAAAATTTTAAAAAGTTATACATTTGTTTTACTAATCTCAGAACTGGGAGTCTGTTCTAACATAATTATTGAAATATAAAAATTCCCACAAATACTCATCAAAGCATGATTTTTAATAGAAAAAGTCAGAATCAACAGAAATGCCTAACAATATGGGTAGTTTTGGTAAATTATGACTGGCCTGTTTTAAGGAACATAATACTATGGTTAAAATAAATATAGATATGAAAAACAATTAGCATATTTTTGTGTGAACAAGGAGATCACTAATTAAAAACAAACTCATATGCAATTGGAAAAAGTACATTGGATAATGCCAAAATGATTTTAAAAGTTTTCCACATTGTCAATATCTTCATAGTTTTAAGTAGGAAACTGATAATGAGAAGAGAGAATCCATAGACTCAGTTGACTTAATACAAGTGAGAGGCACTGTAGATAGCCTAGCTCCCCTGTTGGTTGTTGGGTAGAGGCTGTGATGCTTGTGTCACTGTTATTGGTACTAGGTAGAAATGCCATTTCTCAAAACTACCAGGATGAATCTGGATCATGGGTTTAGTAGCCAGTGAGACGATTCCTACCTGCATTGTCAGTGGACTAAACTCATAACTTATGGGCCAGCAGAACCTTTGACCCACATAGACCATCTCCTCCATGAAGAAGATCTCGTGTAGAAGGATGTTAATGCTTGGATGGTATTGCATGGTGAAGTCTTTGAAGTCAAAACAAACATAGCACAACAACAGCAACAAATTGCAAAACTTTTTAGTTTATTTAATGTTTTATTTATGTTTCTGGTGAACAAATATTTGGGTGTTCCCTACCCCACCTCTTTGGTCCACTGACAAGTAAGAAAAGAATAAAGGAATATCCAAGAGAAACATAAGTTTAAAAATTATTCTAGGTTCTTTTAGCCTGTGAGTACAACTTTAGTAAAGATAGTAAAGCCTTAATGATTTATCATTCTGGTATTCATAAAGTCAGTTCATTACTTATTAACTAATTTACCAAATTTCCTTCGATATTAACTAACTAATTTGTTTCTCAATATACTTATAGACTTTCTTATAAAATGGAATAGCTGATGAAATAATTTTCTGGATTTTTGTTTATTGAATTCACTATTAAATACTTCAAAAACAACAACAAAAACACAAAACCCATCAAGTTTAAATTTCATTGTATAATCTCAAAGAACCAGCTCTCAAAATTATATCTGCACAGGAATCATTGGGGAGACTTGAGAAATACACAGGTTTTGGCATTGACCTCAAGGACTTGGGGTATGGTCTGGATTTATTTGGCAGGATACTGCTCATGCTTTGAAAATAAGAATACCCACTTGAAGAGATATGTGTCAAAAGTATTTTTCTTAAATCTTGGAGGTATTAGTTTAGCAAGTAAAAAGCCCAAACAAACAAAAACAACCAATAAAAGTGAAAAAGTATTAAGAAATATTTGGCATTGCATGCTAAAACATAGTTTTACTTTTCCTTTTTTGGAGGTATGTAAGAAAAACTCATCACCACACCGTAGATGATGTCACCTCTTCTATTCCTAGCACATTTTTTGACACGTAATCCCTTCATTTCACAACATGCGTGGTGAGGCAATGTTCTTTTCATTTTATGAGCTGATGATTGTTGGTTAATTATATCAGAAGTTAAAAGACAATTAATGAAGAATGCATTCAGCTATAACTGTAGGATTTTAATGTTATTATCACATGTGGTTGCACTTTAAACACTCTGGTACTGGAATCAAGGTTCTGATAATAGTGTCCACTATGAAAAGCATGTGTATTTGTGTTGCTAAGACTGCACTATAAAATTCACTTATCTTACACTGATATGAACATGCACAGTGGTGTCTGTGTTATAAAGAACTAATACATGCTTTGCTCTTTGAAGGAGTCACTTTATTCAGTGTGCCAAGTCTTTCTATTTCTTTCTTGAGAAAATGCCTGAGTATTTTACTTTAAAAGTCTTAGGAGGAAAATCTTCTGTACATAGAAGGAAATGATTAAGAGCATGAAGAAAGAACCTCCAGAATGGGAGAAAATCTTTGTCAGTTACTCCTATGAAAGGGGATTAATATCCAGAATATATAAAGAATTCCAAAAGCTTAACACTCTCAAACAAATAACCCAATCAATACGTAGGCAAAAGAACTAAATAGATATTTCTCAAAAGTAAAACACAAATGATCAATAAATACATAAAAAATGGTTCAACATCCCTATTAATCAGGGAAATGAAAATCAAAACTACACTAAGACTTCATCTCAGTCCAGTCAGAATGGCAATTTTCAAGAATACAAGTAATACTAAATGCTGGGGAGAATGTGGGGAAAAAGGTACACATTGCTGATGGGACTGTAAATTAGTACAACCACTATGGAAAGCAGTATGGAGATTCCTCAAAAAACTAGAAATGAAACCACCATATGACTCAGCTATCCCACGCTGTATTTATCCAAAAAGAATTAAAATCAACACATTATAGAGATAAAACAACATTGATGTTTATAGTAGCATAATTCACAATAGCCAAATAAATTATAGAACCAGCCCAGATGATCATCAATAGATGAATGGCTTAATAAATGTGATATGTATACACAATGGAGTTTTACTCTACCATAAAGAAGAATGAAATTATGGGAATTGCTTGTAAAATGATAGAATTGGAGACTACCATGCTCAATGAAACCAGACTAAGAAAATCAAGTGTTGAATGATGTTTTTTCTCATTTGTGGAAGCTAGAGAAAAATAAGAAGGAAAAAAGGTGTGTGTTTGGGAGGAATGGATATTACCAAGATATAAGAAAGATAGTGAAGTAGGAGATCTAGAGAGATGAAGGAGGGATAGGGAAGGGGAAGAAATGTAGAATGAATCTGAAAAAAATTACACTATGTGCATGCATAAATCTAACACAGTGAATTCTACCTTTATGTGTATCTATAAAGCTCCAATCAAAAATAAATAAATAGGGTTGTGTGACTTTATGCGTCCACCATAGCAGCTTGGATGCAGAGGCTGCTTGGTCTTGGGCCTGGCAGATTTGCTCTTACCTCTTTTTGGACCAGAGGCCTCTGTTTCAAACATGCTTCTTCAGATCATCCGTCAAGCTAAGAAACATACAAGCTTGATTGCCTTCTTCATATTTATTGGAGCAGGAGGAACTGCAGCAGTGCTGTATGTGATGCATATGGCATTGTTCAATACAGATGTCAGTTGGGACAGGAAGAATAATGCAGAACCTTGGAACAAACTGAGTCCCAATGATCAATACAAGTTCTACTCAGTGAATGTGGATCACAGCAAACTGAAGGAAAAAGGTCCAGACTTCTAAATGAAATGTTTCACTATAAAGCTGCTTGGAATGAAGGCCTTTGAGAAGCCATCCACACAATTTTCCACTTAACCAGGAAATACTTCTCCTTTAAATGCAAGAAATCATGTTGATTTGTTAGAGTTTATTACACTAATTAGTAAATCTCTGAAACTTGAATAAATAAATAAATAAATAAATAAATAAATAAATAAATAAGTGAGTGAGTGAAAGAAATACCAGTAGAGTAGAGGAAGAAGAATAGGAGAAGGAAAGAGGAAAGGGAAAGTGGCATATGAGGGACTGAAATGAAATAAATTAAATCCATGCATGTATGATTTTGTCAAAATGAACCCAACTATATTATGGATAACTATAATGCTATAATAAAAATGTAAAAGAAAAAAATTACAGCTCAGTCTGATTAATGAGACGCTACTGTTCAGCTCTGAAGTTCAGTGGACTTTTTCCCACTCATCAGTGGTGCATAATCACAGTGGAAAATGCTGATCTCCTTTATTTTACTATCTCCTATAGCTCCTGAGGGAAAGGCAAGGTGAAAATAAATTGTGAGCTGCCAAAAAAAAAAAAAAAAAAGTCTTAGGAGGGAAGGATCTAAATTACCTGCTAAATTATCTAGCATCACAAAATGAGAGTAGGCTCTAAACTAAAGTAGTTTTGTTAAAGCAATGGTTCTTAAATTTTGCATGCATGTGCATCACATCCTATACATAAGATATTTATTAATACTCAGATTCATGGGTCTTCATTCTGATTTACTAAATCCTAAGAAAGGCCTAACAATTTACATTTTAACAAACACCCCAGGTAGTTTTTAAATTTTTTTTTACTTGTAGATGGACACAATACCTTTATTTTGTTTTTATTTTTTTTTATGTGGTGCTGAGGGTCGAATCCAGTGCCTCACACGTGTGAGGCAAGTGCTCTACCACTGAGCCACAACCCCAGTCCACTGAGCCACAACCCCAGCCCCCGCCAGGTAGTTTTGGTGCTGATGATCTTATTTCATGCTTTAAGGAATTATTTTGTCTACAGAAAATAGCTTAGTGGAGTTAATTTTGAGTCACCTATACTTTAAAATAATTGGAGGAACTTGTTTTAAATCTTAAGTAAAAGGCAATATAAAAAGAATCATTGCAAAGTTTTCCAAATATGGATTTCATATTCGGATGGCCATTTGGAACAAGTACATCATCTTATTTCCTTTTGGACTGTCATGTGTTTAAAAGTCTAGTGTTTGGCAAGACCAGATGTTTTTCAGGATATCCAAGACCATGATAATGGGAGAATCAAAGGCACAGTTACAGTAATCAATGGCTTAAGCATAACAGTAATCAATGGTACTTGCTCTATGTCCAGTAGTATCCCAGGGTTTTTATATAGAATAGCTTATTTACTTTACAATTATCCTATAAAGCAGATATTATTATTTTGCCCATTTTAGACCCAAGGAAACAGAAACAGTGAAGTTAAGTAATTTTGTCTCCTTCTACAGCTTGTGAGAAAGAGTTGGGATTGTTCTGTACCTGCTCAGGCAATGTGACTTGGGGTCTGGGCCATCCCCATTGCATCATACCACCAACGAAGGGCTAGTCTTATACAAAACTCATTTGTATTTTGGCTAAACACAAGGCCTTTTATATCAAGACAAGTTCCTATAGAAGGGAAGCCATGGCATGCATGACAGAAAAAGCCTTTTGATCTACAATTTTTTAGATTTCCCAACACCAGCATGAGATAAAAAATGATGGTAAGGTATAGGAGCTCTCTCCATGCCTTCAATGCCTGCCCTCCCCTTTCCTTTTCCCCATGCTGATTGGTTACTTTGAATGTTTCCCCTCCTCTTTACTCCATGCTGATTGGCTGCCTTCAGTGCCTCTCCTTTTCTCATCCCATGCTGATTGGCTACCTTCAGTGGCTCTCCTTTTCTCATCCCATGCTGATTGGCTGCGTGCCTGACATGGATCAATACCCTATTGGCTGTAACCTAACCTCAGGGCCATGATTGGTCCAAGGACCCTATATAAACTGTTGCACTAACTGAAATAAACGGGTCTGCTTCTCACTTCGGCAGAGCAGTTTTACCTACCCCCGGTGTCTGGGTGAGTGACTCCGCGACTGTCCACCCCATAAAACTTCGTCCAGTGGGACCCCATTGTCCTTCGTCCTCCGGGACCCCAGACCTCGTCCTCCGGGACCCCAGACCTCGTCCCGAGGGACCCCAGAGGTCGTCCCATTTCTCGGTCCCCTTGTCCTGCTGGACCCCAACTCGTCGAGCGAACCCACGCAAGGCACGAAATAAACGACAGTAATGGCAAAAGCCTTTCCCTAAACAGTTATTTTCTTGAATATTAGCTTTCAGAAGAAATAATTGTACTCTTTTTACTTGTATGATTGTTTGATTTTGCAGTCTTGGAGTGTACTTAAACATCCTTTGTCTCAACAATACTTATTTATGAAACAAGTGAATGAAGAGTTGATTGTGCATACTTACAAGACCCCTGGAATGTCCTGTGGGTCGATCAACGCAACCATGTGTACAAAAATCCTTAGAACTGTGGCAAGAATTATAGATGTAGAAGTGAAGTCTAGAGACTTCATTGCTGCTGTCTTGTGTTAACTTCCAGGAAGCAGCCAAGGGAAAGACTGGATCCATATGCCCAGGTGAGATGAACTGTGAGCCTAGGCCTCAACCCATGAGTTTGGCTGGAATGGAAGATGCCTAATGAGCCCATATGGACTTGGCTTGGACCAGTGGTTTCTGGATTAGTTTTTAATTATTTGACATAACAAATAATGGTCCTATGTTAGGTCTCAGTGGGCTAAAATGAAGGTGTCAGCAAGGCTGTATTCCTTTCCAGTGGCTCAAGGGGAGAATTCTCTCTCTTACTTTTTCCAATTTTAGTGGTTGCCCATATCCTTGGCTCATGGACTTTCTTTCTCCTTTTCAAAACTAGCAATGGCAGATTGATCTCTTTTTGTCTCACAAACCTTATCTTTTCTGTCTCATTCCTCTACCTTTAAAAACCCTTGTGATGACATTGGGTCCACTCAGATAATGAAGGTCCTTATTTTAAGGTCGGGGACCTTATTTCTTCTGTCTGCAAACTTAATTCCCTTTTTCCATGCAACCCAACATATTCAGTTTCCAGGGAGTGGGTTTTGAATGTGAATATTTTAGAAGGGTTTCTCTCTCTCTCTCTCTCAGCTACCACAGCTTCCTAAAGAGTAAGATGATTGGGGTAATGGGCAGGTTCCAGCACATAGGATTCAGTCATCCAAGGCTGAAGGTTGACTGGGAAGGAAAGCTTCCTTCCCCTTGGCCAGCAAGGTGTGCTGGGCACTCTCGATGCTCACAGAACAAGAATGCTGGCAGGACTGTGAGCTGGCTGGCAGATGGAGAGGAGAGAGGCTGCATCACATTTGGAAAGGTTGAAGCATCTTTATTGCTGAGGACTGTGCACCTCTACCCAAGTGCATTGCTGCTAATGTTCCTTGCTGAGCAAGTTTCCCTTAGTAGGAGAAGAGCTAAGGAGCTTATCAGGACAAATGTAGAGAGAAGGGTGGGGAGGCACACTTGTAGAGCTGGAATCCCTGTTAAAGGTGGGTGTATGATTACATATTTTGGCTTAAAATTGAGTCTCTTTTCCTTTCTATTATCCTTCCTTCCTGTTGGACTGCCTGCCTGACTTCAAATTTCTGCTATTGATGTGTTTTGGGAAGCTATGGTTACATAAGCATTGCTCTTATCTAAACAGGTTCTGGGTCTGTAGTGTGAAAGTTGAGGTCATTCAAACCAAAAACAACATTAATAATAAGAACAGATTTTCATCCACATCCACATTTTAAAACTTTTATTATATTCTTCCAAAAAGTGTTAAAACTGTAACAAGAACATGAATGGGGCATGAGGAAGGGGTTATAAAATCTACTTTTAAAAATGATACTTTTATTAGGGAGACTAATAAAGTAAGGGGGGAGGATCAGGTGAGCTCAGGAGTTACTGGCCAGCCTGGGCAATATAGAAAGATTTTCTGTCTTGGGAAAAAAAAATCAATACTCTTGCCTGTCGGAAGATTTCTTTTCTTTCTTTCTTTTTTAATTTAAGCAAAGTAGAAACAGCTGATTTAGACCAAGAGACGATTCATGTGACCTTCTGAGTAAAAAGAAACCCACAAGCCATTAGTCATCTAGCAAATATCATAAAAGTCACGCAAATACTGCTTGTATATTATAAGGACTTTCTATTTTTTCTCCAGAGCAGAACTAGACCTATTTTCAGTCAGTTGACATGCTTATCTAATTTCTGTTGTTTGGGTGTCTGCGTGCACAGAATGGGAGAAACATCTGGGACCTCCTTGAGGTGAAGTCATCAGCTGTTGGAATGCATACTGTGAACATGACCATCACGGGTCCCCAGAAGAGAAGAGGAAGCCACAAAGTGCATTAGAACGTGAAAATGTAGGTCACAGCTGCTATCCCGGGAGCAGAGAACACACCTTCATACCACTGAAAGCAAGAGAAAGATGCAGGAGGGAGACACATCATCCCTGAATCCAAAGGGTAGACATGTAGGGTGTATGTCTTTGACTCTCCCAGCAGAGATAGCTCTTTGACGCAGTTATACATGAGGGATGGTGTGCGAGCCAGGGCACACAAACTTCCTGTTTAGATCTACTGCATAGATTTTCAATGTTTGCAACAGTTCTAAAGGCCCTTTATATGAAAGCCATTACAAAACTTTAATATTCAAAGCATCAAATCTTTAGGAACCTCTTGCCCAAAGATTTGCTCTTATTTTGCTGAATGACAAAATTTAAAAGAAGGGTGGGTGGCAACCTGAAGAAAGTAAACAAGAAATTGCCTTTTAATAACAACGATGTGTTAAATTCTCTTCTTTATGCATCTCTGGGCTTCCAACTTGCTTGGATCTAGGTGACTTAAGTATGTCCCATAAGTAACTTTACTCAAAGGCACTGGAATTTTAATCAGGGGAAATTGTTCTTAATTATTGGTACTCTGTTGTTTCCCCTCAAAGTCTTACTTTTGCTACAAGGGCTTTTTATTTTTTGCTTACATATCAGCTGCCTTTGCTGAGGAGCCCTCTTGCTCTTTCTCTGTGGTTCCTCCTCTTCTCTAGCTGGCTGACTCTTCTCCTCACTGGAGGCCTCATGCTCTCCAGAGCTCCTCTTGGTAAATACCCAACCCTGCTCTCACCCCCAATAGTTTGTTCAAATGTATGGAAGAAATCAGACAGAGAAGACAGATCATTTGTAGCCAAGGCAATCTAAAACATTAAATTCATCTGATAGTGCTAATTCTTACTTATTTGTGTGTGAACATTTTTTTTTTTTTTGAGTTCTATCTCCTGTAGGCCTAACTGATCAAAACTGAAGTAAGAAGTTGGCCAACTGTCTGAGGGACAAGTTTAGCCCACTGCTATTTCTATACAGCCTGTGATAAGGACCAGTTATACATTTTCAAATGGTTGAAAACAATTTTAAAAAGGAGAGAGAATAAATAATATGTCAAAACACATGAAAGTTATATGAAATTCAAACATTGGTGTCTACTGTAAGGTTGCACTGGAACTCAGGTGCTTTTATTGTTTGTGTATTGCCTAAAGTTGCTTTTACACTACAGTGGCACAGTTAGCCTATGAAGTGCAGAGATTTACTATCTGGCCTTTGATGGAAAAATTTCCAATCCCTCATTTAAACCAGTTTTAAAACTTACATATTACTTCACCAACATCTCACTAGAGAGCAAGCCTTTTTGGGGCAGAAGTTATATTTTTGCCATTATTATAACCTTGGTGGCTTAACAAAGTGACTGATACATACTAGATACTCAATATGTATTTATTGATATTTAGAATAACCCAGATGACATACTACTTTTAGAAGAATATCTAGGGGCTGGGATTGTAGCTAAGCGGTAGAGTACTTGCCTCGCACGCGTGAGGCCCTGGGTTCGATCCTCAGCACCACATACAGAGCAATAAAATAAAGACATGGTGTCCATCTACAAAAAAATTATTAAAAAAAAAAGAAGAATATCTATTATGTAATGCCTGTTTTAGAAAGTCTTTCCAACAGAAAAGAGATTTATATCTTTTCATATATATATTTTATATATCTATTCATAAATATATATTCATATATATATATATATATATCAAGGTTGTAACTAGTCACTAACATTTTCAGTGTATCAAGTTTTTCTAATTGAGGATTTTGTTTTTAAAATTACATACTCTTATCAGAGGTTGTAAACTGGTTATCTGCATGCAAACTACCCTCCAAAACCTGGTGATTACAAAGCAATGTATGATATGACACAATTTTCTTGGTTAGGAACTCAGACAGGGTTTCACTGGGTGATGCTTCTGCCCTTCATGGCATATACTGGAGTTTCATTGTGCTGTTCAGCTGGTGTCTAGGCTGTTCTGATGAGTTTCACGATACCTGCCTTGGGGCTACTGGAGGGCCAGGCTTACCTGGCTTTCCATGTCATCTCAGATCCCTCCATATGGTCTCTGAAGCAGGGGAGTGAGACTTCTACAATGGCAGCTCAGAGCTCCCAGAGAAAAGGTAGAAACTGTCAGTTTTATTAGAGGTAATACCTAGAGCGGACAGAGTGTCATTTCTGCCACACTCTTTTCATCAGAGAGGTTACCAGCTAGCATGGAAGGGAAATAGATCTCACAGCTCCAAAGAAGAGTATCAAAGAATTTCTGGCCATTTTTAGCCTGCCATTGACTGCTTCTAATTTGGTTTTGGACTCATTGATTATAGCTAAGTAGAACATCCTTCTCCTAGTCCTTTTAATATACAGTCTTTAACTATCTTTCATGTACTCAATGCTGACAGGTTCTAGAACAATATGGTGTCTAGGCAAGGGGAGGACCACAGCAGGCCAGGCAGAGTCACAGGGAATGGCTGAAGTATGCTGGCCATTTTTTTCACCAAGTGATTCACTTCTGAATAGTCCATTCCACTCCCCAAAGCACTTTAAAGATGAACTAGGTGTACTCTAAACCCCAGCTGTCTGGGAGGGGGACCTAAGTTAGATTTTTATTGTCTTATCCACTGCACAGTTGTGCCAGGGTGGTGGGGTAGGTTTTGGAGTGGCAAAAGAAAGAGTCAGCATGGCAGATGTGATTTATTGGGGAAAGTTTGATGAGGAGAGATCAGTGGTGACAGGCTGACAGGTAGCATCTCTATCCCTCAAGGTGCTTTGCCACACAGTGCCTACTCTTCCTCACAGCGTTTGGTCCAGTGGCGGCCAGCTGAGCAAATGATATATGTTCTTTCCACAGTGGCCTCAGTTCTGCACCTGTACCCAATCAAAGAGGAATCTTATATGATAAACTGCAGAAGTAGTGGAATCACCAGTATTAACTTGCATAGTTTGCTTACATGGCCAGCCACTGCCCTGGATACATGCAAGACAGTAGTTCTCTATAGATGACACTAACTTGCCCTAGTTTCTTTTGTGCGTAACAGAAAGCCAGTGTCTGTTAGGTTCATATGTATCTTGACTTTATGGCCCAGGCTTGGTCTCATGCTTCTCCAAAGTTGGCTAGGTTTGTGGGAATAGAAAGGGGGAGTCAGGGGCATGGTGTTTTATTTTCCCTTTTTATTTAGAGACAGTGTATCCATATACCTAATGGCATCCTAAATCATAAAATTTGGAAAATATGCTATTTTTTTCATTAACTGGAAAGAAAAATCACTGTTGTCCTTTAATGCATAGAAATGGATAGCTAAAGAATACACAAACCAAGACAACAGCAGCTTAGGACTTGTCTTTTCTCCTCTATGGAATTTTCTATCTTCCATTCATGGGTGTATTGTTAAGTGTTGCTGTTTTGTGCTGCAAAGAGGTAAGAACTAGTCTGTCAAGGATGACTTTATTTAGGGTAATTCAGTGACCCGAGGATTAGAAAGTAGAGTGATATACCTATCCAAAAATATGCCTTCTTCATATGACCATATGAAGAGGTGAATGATTTTCATATTTTCTCTAATAGAAATAAGTTCTGGAAGAATTTCTTGGCTTCTATCAGCAAGTTTTTGAGAGAAAACACAACTGCTTATGATAATGTATAGTAAGAACACATATGATAAGCATGTAGGATATAAATATCATTTAAATACATCAAAATTTTATGGAAACAGAAGGCATTCTAGACTCTGCTATTGTATTTCTTCATCAACTAGGACAATCTGCTTTATTTTGATGACCAGTGAGGTCAGCAGGGTAATGTCTGTATATGGATTCAGGAAGGAGAATTCTAGACCTTCCTCTGCCCCCATTCTGTTTTGGCAACTGTTTTTCCTTTCCTCAGAGCTCTAGACTACAGCTTGCCAAAGTGGTTGCTGCTTCTCCGTGCCATGCTGCATCCTGTTTTCTCCTCTCACGGCTGACAGCTGCTAGTATTTTTGCACATTTCCTCTGGTGGTCAGAGCTGTTAGCAACTGAAACTTCTGTGGCTAACACTGAGCAGCCTGAGCACATTGTCACTGTGGGAGAGAGGTCCCAGTACTTCCTTGTTTTCTAAAAAAAAAAAAAAACCAAACAAACAAAAAACACATAAGCTTGTGGGACTTGGTTATAAATTTTATGTGGGCAACCAGAAACCCTAGAAGTCGTCATACAGAGAAAAGAAAGGGTCTGTTCTACTGATAAAACCAGAGCCATTCGTTTTTCTTGTTTTCCTTTTCTTTGTAGTGCAGAGATGCATTTAGAAAGAGGACTCTTTGTAATGAGACAGTTACACAAAATTGAGGCCAGTACCGGAAGACTGTCTTCCGTGTTCTTGGTGATGTGTGTGTTTTTTTGAGAACTTTGAACATGCAGTTGAGTCTGTGGCTTTCTGTGGCTTATCTGGGCTCAAATTAATTCACCACCTTGAAGAGTCCTTTTATTGGCTGAAAACAAACTTGGCCCCCACAGTTATCAAAAACTGTAAATGGAGACAGCACAGACCGTCGAAAAATACTTAATAATATAGTGGAGAGCTAACCCTTTAGTAACTCCTTTTCAGAGATCAGAAAGTCATCTGTGGTGAGACTTTGACAGGAGGGCAGTTTGACATTTGTTGTGACATGGTCTTCTATGAAGTCGCTTTTCCCCTTTTCCCTTCATGGGAGAATGATAGTTCTAAGAGACCTTCTTAAATTTTGTTATTCATATCTTTAAAGTTTTCCTTCCCTTAAAAAATATTATATTTCTTGGGGCTGGGATTATGGCGCAGTGGTAGCGTGCTCGCCTAGCACGCATAAGGCACTGGGTTCGATCCTCAGCACCACATAAAAATAAAATAAAGATATTCTGTCATCTACAACTAAAAAATAAACATTTAAAAAAAATAAAAAAATATTACATTTCTTGAAATTGGTGGATTCCCTTCACTTCCTCACTGTTATTGTTGTTATTCAGTTAGGAGATTATGGAAATCCCCCTTATAGCCTTTCTTGCCAAATACATCTCTGCTTGTCTGCCTACAATTCTTTTTTCCTACACTGGCCATCGACTTATTTTAGCACATGCCACATTTTATAGTCTGATGTAGTAGTACACTGCACAGTTTGAAAACAAGCTTGCCAGGGGGACAGTGGCCACAAGTGGCCTCAAATAAGAAAAAAATAAAGTTCTTTTCAATATGGGAAGAAGGCTCGGGAGAGCTACAGTTTCTTCCCTGGAGTGTAAGGGATTTGGGAACTAATCAGCAGCACATTAGCATCACTAGGGAATTGTATCCAAACTTTTCTTGGTTCTTCAGGATTCATTTATAGGGTGGTTTTAAGATCTCAGTCTTCTAAAGAACAAACTATTACTGCTGATTTTTTGAAATTCTATGTACACAATATTGCCCTTGATTCTCCTTCAGCCTCCTGTGGTGTCTGTTTCCCATGGGGAACCCACCTCTTTGGTACTACACTTGGACCCAGTCCCTCAGGACTTTGCTGTCTGCTAGTGGCCAAGAAAGTTCTGAGAAGACATCAGATGACAGACCTGACCAGGTGTTTACAGTCTAATCAAATGACTCCTGCAGACTCAAGCACTGGGTCAGAGGCTGATCTTGCAGGGCACTTTCCTATCCTATTCCAGGACTGCATCTCTTCGAAACACAGGCAGACAACCAGGTCTGGGTCTTAACTCAGAAGATTAAAAAAAATAAACTTCTTTTTTTAATGCTTATGGAAATGCTTCCTCTGATCTGCCCAGTGTGTACATGTAGCAGCTCATGATAAAATGCAGGGAATAGCTTTTGGCAAGCTCGACCTAAAAATGTAAACATGGTTCAAATTGCTTATATCCAAATCTACTGGACTCTTTCTATGGCCAAATGTCAGTCACAGCCTTTGGCCTTAAGAATGTGCTTTCCAGTTCTGGGGAAGGTTTAGAAATTCCATGTCAATGAACAAAATGCTCACCACTCCTTAAATCCAAGGACGAAAACAGATTTGAATCCTTTTCCTTGCCATTGTTCTGTGTTTACCTTTCACAATTCTATATTATTTTAAAAAGCCCCAGATTGTTCATTTTAATTTATTCAATGTCAAAAAGAATCTAAAGAAGTGTACAAAAGTATTGTCAGTGCGGTATTGCATAATGGTCCCACTGTCCTGAGATATTCCTTGCAGAGAAAAGTGTGAATTTTGTTCAGAAAATGTCTTTTTCTAATAATACCCGAGGAATAATGCAAACTTTCTTCTTACAGGAAATTTTGTCAAATATTTTCCAGTGAAGTGGGAAAGCCAGTTGTCTTCACTTTATACTACCTCATTAATTATATGTATGCATATATGTACTTCTCAGTCTTCATAAATGGGAGCTCTTGCAGTTTGCTTTTCCTAAGATGCACAGAGCCCTACAGACTCTTTATCTAAGACCCACAGACCACTGGCTTCTGTGCCAGTTCCCAGCTTTCCTTCGGGTCATTTAAACTATTTTCCACACAGTTTTATTTGTTATTTCTTCACCACTCACTCTAAATGAAGATCTCCACATAATACCTTTAAGGAGAGATTTAGGCTGAATTTTAAACTTCTAACATCTTGCCAAAGCAGAGGCAAGATGGCAAATGTGAGTTGCTGTTCCCTGGCCCTGCTGTGCATTAACCCCAGAAGTGTCCTCCTGTGAGCGGTGTGCGCTTGACCCTCAACCATGGAACAGGAAGTCACCCTTAGGGGTTTTATCAGTTGCCCAAATGTTACGGCGCTTGACCTGAGGTTCAGAATCTTTGCCATCTCTAAGGAAGTGCACTGAATAAAGGAATTTCACATGAGGGGTCTACTAAAATTGTCAGCTGTTTGAATGCAAATTCATTCTATTAGGTCTGTAATTCAGTTGCTCTAATAGACAAAAACACAAAAAAGCAAAAACCTCCTTTGCTTCATTAGACAGACGCACTTGTGAAATCTGGTCTGCTGTCTACAGGTGGCACTGTTTGGAACAATTACTTCTTACTACTTTATTACTAAATATAATTAAGTTAATTTTCAAGAATAGAAAATAAAGCTATATGTATATGTGTACATATGTATTATAAATGTATAACAAATACATTAAAAATATACATTTTTGTACTATATATGCATATTATATGTGTGTGCATATATTTTTTCCACAGTATAATTTGAAAAAAAACTGATTCTGTCCATGAAAGTATCATCATCCTTCTTAAATACCTGTGAAATATCTGCTTATACAGTATGATAGACTTTTAGGCATGATGGAGATTGCAAAGTATTATATAAATATAAGTGCTTGGGCCTTGAATTAGGGTTGTGCTAACAGACATATTATACACAAAGAAGTGAACAACTATTCAGACAGGGCCCTGTGAGTAGCCAGTGTCTGGAGGAGACCAAGTCTCCTGGAGTTCATGTCATGTGCACCGAAGTCGATGCTCTGAAGGGGCTTCACAAAGAAGCTAGTCTGCACTTCTATGAGTGACTGGAGGATGGATAGAGTGATTGCGGAAGAAAATTCTGAAATGCAGGGAGCTGAACCAGGTGGCTAGATGGGGAGCTGAATGCCTGAGATGTTCTTATTTTTTTTTCAGAGAAGGAAGATGGATGACAAGTAGCCAAGGAAGAGGAGCTCTGTCCTTGGCCGTGAATTGTGTGACCTCAGGCAAGTCACGGAATGCCTTGGGACCTTAGCTGTTACATTTGAAAAATGAGGTAGCTTTACTCTTTGGAAGAGTGACAGGTTGAGACAAAAGGTTAGCAAGAGACACCTAAGCAATTAGTTTTTGAGACAGAAACCATATAGAGTGATTCCTGCTCAGAGATAAAAACCATCATCACACTAAGGTACCGTCAATTTATAATCGGAATTGGAAAACAGCTGCGGTAAAAGGCTATGATATATGTGCTGACAAATATAGTGAAAGGGAATGCATAAAACTAGAAGATTAATAAAAACAAGTTTTAGGTAGTTGGGGAATCATTTGAGTGTTTAATCAATGAAGCAGTAGAATCTAAAGTTTAAATTTATGATTTAGTTATCTTCTGAATGTTCTTGTGATCCAGTGAGTCTGCCAGGCAGTAGCTTTTAGTCTAAGCAACGTCATGAGTTTTAAATTGCACAAGGGATTCGAGAGTGTTAAATTTCAGTAATGATGGCCCTGAGAGCTCCATTAAACCTCCCTGCTTTCCCCGCCAGGGAGCTAGACTCCAATAGGAAATAGGCATCAGTGAGTGAGGCTTAAAGGAAATAGCAACAGCAGTGATTGCTGCAGAAGTGAGAGGAGGCAGTGTATGCTCACAACAGCTGGTAGGCTCACAGGGAGTGAGGAGTCATTTGAAAACATGCCTGGGAGGAAATGGGCTGTGAGAAGAGCCCACAGGACAGACATGTTGGAATCACTGCCGTAAGTTGACCCAGTGGGAACCTGAAGACCATGACATGCAAAAGTCACAGAACTCAGTTCTGCCTTTAAGGTGCAGGGAAGTACATGCAACAAGGATTGAGGCCCTTGGAACACGATGATTAAATCATCAATTCACACCTTTGGTTCACATGAAGGAGTTCACTCTGCTGCCCACATCCCTCCTTAACGCGCAAAATTTTAGGTAAATTGAGTCGATTTATTTTTCTTTTAGGAAAGTCAGTTATCACAGGACAAGAAAATAACCTTCCCTAGAACTCAAGTTTTAATGTTTAAAAACTCAAGTATCAAAAAGGGATGCAAATAAGAAGTTAGGTCCAAATTCCCCATTAACTGGGAATACAAATGAAAACATCAAGACAGCCTCCTTTTGCTGATCAGATTGGGGGAAAATGATCCTGTATTAGATTGTGTTGGTGCCTCACCTATATCCCCTTGGCTGACCTCAGAGCTTGCTTGTGGGCATTTCTTGGACATGTCAACAACTTCCTGGGTCATTCTTTCAGAAGATTTTCCATCTTACCTTGGAGTGACCCCCACAATTGAGGGTAGGTGAATAATAATATCTCACTTTCTTGCCTTTCATTGGGGGTAATTCTAAGTTGTATTCCATCAGCCTTGGGTCCCTACAATGCTTGAGTAGTTGTTCCTAGAGTAGGGTAACAAATTTTATCTCAATATTATGGAGTAATCCCCTTTTTAGCATTGAAATTTGTGTCCCAGAACCTGTCCCCAACTCCCCATCCAACACTGAGATAGTTGATCACATTAAAGCAGAAGTAAACTGGCTACCTGATGTGCTCTTTCTTGGTTTTCCTTCTCTCTTCCTATCTCACTTCCCCATCTCCTCAGAGTGATTTCTGGGGTTATCTTCTTTTTTTTTTTTTTTTTTTTGGTACCAGGGACTGAACTCAGGGGCACTCGACCACTGAGCCACATCCCCAGCCCTATTTTGTGTTTTATGTAGAGACAGGGTCTCACTGAGTTGCTTAGTGCCTCGCCATTGCTGAGGCTGGCTTTGAACTCGCGATCCTCCTGTCTCAGCCTCCCTAAGTGCTGGGATTACAAGCGTGAGCCACCGCGCCCGGCTT
>PVHX01017503.1:0-39834 GCA_004024805.1 Geosciurus inauris | reverse complement strand
ACTCTGCTTTGGGTAGAGTTCCTTCATCCCTCATTTATCATGTGACTCTCAGTTCTGTCAGAAAGCCAACTTATTTTCTACATCTTTTGGGCAAAGTTTAGGTAGCAGGGATAGATGATTTGAGAGAGAGAAGGGTGGTGTATGTGTATAAGTGTGACAGTGCTTGTTTTCATATTAAAGAGAAACTTGGTCACTGGTAAGAAAATAGAATCTAGGTTTGTGGTTGCAGAGGGTATCTTAAATGTGAATGTAACATAAGGTAATTTAAGTTAAACCCATTCAGAAGAAGAGACTATTGAATTTCCTGTAGCTGTTTAGGCAAAAGGAAAGTGGTCACATGGGCCCATGAATAAAAGGTAAACCCCTCCTCATTGGAACAAGTACCCTCCCATATTATATTACACCATGTCTAAGGCACCAGAGGCTTATTACTAAGGCAGATCTTCTATTCATTAGAAAGGGATTTTTTTCCCCAGTGCCAAGGATTGAACTCAGGGGCACTCAACCACTGAGCCACATCCCCAGCCCTATTTTGTGTTTTATGTAGAGACAGGGTCTCACTGAGTTGCTTAGCACCTCGCCATTGCTGAGGCTGGCTTTCAACTCATGATTCTCCTGTCTCAGCCTCCCAAAATGCTGGAATTACAGGTGTGTGCCACTGCACCCAGCTAGAAAGGGATTTTTGAAAACTTGTTCCTAGTGTGATGTGATGGCACAGGCCTCTAATACCAGCAACTTGGCAGGCAGAGGCAGGAGAAGTGCAAGTAAGGGCTAAGGATGAGCTCGGTGATAAGAGCACTTTTGTGCAAGGATCTGGGTTCAATCGTCAGTATCAAAAAACAAACAAACAAAAAAACTTGTTCCTGCCATCTAGTACACAATTGTTGAAAGTTTGGAAACATTTGTAGCTCACATCTCATAGTTTGCCACTTTCATTAGTACAAATAGAGGGAACATTTCAAATTACATAGGGTATGTGTAATTACGTTTTATATCAAGTTCCAAAAATTCAGTGCTTGCTAGAAGTTAACAAAATGCTGTTCTGATTGTTTACTATAGGCTCAGCCAACCCTGCTGCCTTCAGATTAGCAGAAAACCTACATAATCTCTTTAGGTTGCCACTAAATCTATATCTTCACTTTCAAAAGAAAGACTGTTACCCCAAACCATGTAGAATAATGTCAATCTTAAGAATACTTGCTCTTTGGAGTGGGAGTAGCATGTGTTTGGTCTACCTCTATGTCATAATCTTGTTATTTGAAAAATTTTTAAGTCTATGTAATGAGAACATTCTATATCAGAGCCCATGTTTGGTTTTTTGTATTCAAATGACCTTAAACTGTCAAATTTTGAATAAAAATGATTTATTAGAATTTATGCTTTTACTTTGATGGTTCTCTTATCTTTGCATGTTGTGATATATTTTCCTCCCCTAAGAATCAAACATTGTTAGTTGGTAGCTATGCTTTTTTGTTGCTACTTTATTTGATGTGTTCTGACTTTAATTCAGCTCCAGAGATATGTATAAACTCCGGGTTCTGAACAAGGCTCAAGGATAACATCTCCCAAACTATACCTCAGAGAATTTTGGTTCCATTTTTTGAAGGTCATGTGCTCAGAAATAATAGGATTTTATCTTAGTCTATTTTGTATTCTAGAACAAAATCTGGGACTAGCTTATTTATAAAGAACAGGAATTAATTTTCTCAGAGTTCTATAGACTGAGGAGTCCAAGATCAAGGTGCCAGTGGGATTGGTGTCAAGTCAGAGCTGTATTCTGCTTCCAAGATGGCGCCTTATTGCTATATCCTTCGAAAGGGAGGAACACTGTGTCCATACATGGAAGAAGGGATGGAAGTATAAGATACTCCCTTCAAACTTGCAATGCTTTATAATAGGCACTAATCTCATCCGTAGGGGCGGAGCCCTTATGACTTAATAACCTCCCAAAGGCCCCACCTCTTAATATTGTTGCATTGGGAATTAATTTTCAACATGAATTTTGGAAAGGACATCATAATTTAAACAATAGCATAAGTGCTAGTTTTAATGAAATATAATAAATCTCTTTCCACGGGACCTCTTAGAACCTTAAATTTGCTAATATGCATTGAGGTTTTTTAAATAAGATTTTTTAAAACCTTTATTTTATTTATTTATTTATTTTGTATGTGGTGCTGAGGATTGAACCCAGTGCCTCACGTATGTGAGGCAAGCGCTCTACAACTGAGCCACAACCCCAGCCCATGCATTGAGTTTTTTAAAGATAAAGATTATATAGCACTCAGTGGAATCTTTGAGTAGTATACCATGTTGTAGGGTTAGGGAGCCTCAGAACACATTCTAGGAAATATAAGGATAAAAACAAAGATTAAAAATAAGAGTAACCACCAGACAAGGTGGCACACACCTGTAATCCCAGTGGCTCGGAAGTCTGAGTCAGGAGGATCCCAAGTTCAAAGCCAGCCTCAGCAATGGTGAGGTGCTTAGCAACTCAATGAGACCTTGTCTCTAAATAAAATACAAAATAGGGCTGAGGGTGTGGCTCGGTGGCAGCCTGAGTTCAATCCCCAGTACCAAATATATATATATAAATATATACCATTTTTACTTGTCAATTAAATTCAATTTAAAACAGTAAATGCTTTGGAACTCCCAGGACACCTCACACTCCAGTCTCCAATGGAGAATAATTTTGGTCAATGGTCTTAGAATTGCCAAGATGCCTGGCTTACCTTTGAAAAGCAATTTTGAGGAGCTTGTGTTGTAGTTTAGTGGCAGAGCTGTTGCCTAGCATTGTGGGGCACTGGGTTCAATCTTCAGTACCACATAAAAATAAATAATAAAATAAATGCATTGTGTCCATCTACAACTAAAAAATATTTTTAAAACAATTTTGACAATATAAAAATCACATAAAAATTCAAACTTGAATCAAAATTTTTATTTTATACCAACAAGGCCACATTGCACTGATTTTTTTTCCTTGATAAAAGGATGATGTCATTAAAATATCCTAAAGATTAAGAATTCATCTGGAGATTGGGATGAATTCCATTTTATCAAATAAAATCACTTTAACCAGTTGTGAAAATGATCCAAAAATAAAAAGCATCAGGTATGGCTTAACATTTGTGGGGACCATTGGTGTTAAGTTTTCCCTCTCTTCCTAAAGCCCTGGGATTTCATATAAAATTTTTTAAAAAGCATTTGACATTTTTTAGCCATGATGGATGTTTGGAAGGAAAAGAAATGGTGAACAGTACAAAGTGAATGAAAACAGCTGCTGAGTTGCACAGTTTGAGTCCTAGCTCTATCCCTAGTGCCTTGTGTGTCCATGTGTCCAAGTTTGTGTGTGCATGTCTGTTTTGAGGTGTGTTGGAGGTAGTGTTGGTCTCTTACCTTTTGCATGCTTAGAGTCCTCATCTGCAAAACAAGGGACTGTATCAAGTGACACCTGTGGTCATCTCTACACCTGACCTTATTTTATTCTACATGTGCCTAACTCAAGACAAAACCATGTATAGAAGCCAGAATTTGTAGATAATTTATTGGCAGTTTGCTTTGAAAAAATATATTCCACTTTAGAAAAATTGCTGTGGGTTCCTTTTCAAGCCAAGTTTTTAAAAATTAAATCTTGGTAGTATTTTATTATTCAAGGTAAATGCTATAAAGAACTGTGAAGGGTCTGAAATTTTATTCTGTTTGAAAGCTAACAAGTTAGCCTTTAAACTGTTCTATGGATGCTGGCAGAAGACATAAGACTACAGGATTAGAGACAGAGGTCACTATTGCTCACAGCAACAGTTTGCTAGAGTATTAAGCATTTAAAATTTTTTTTCAACATTTTATTGTGAAAAATGTATATGTACATAAATTACAAACAATTTTAAATAAACATATACCCATCTCCTAGATTGTATCATTAACTTTTGGGGGTTTTAAGTTTTATTTTATTTTTAGTGGACACATAATAATTTTACATATTTCTGAGGTGCAGTGTGATGTGTCAGTAGATGCATACATTTCATAATGATCAAATCAAGGTAATTAACATATCTGTCAACTCAAATATTTATCATTTCTTTGTGATGAGAGCATTCAAAATCCACTCTTCTAGCTATTTTGAAATATATAATACATTATTGTTAACTATTGTCCCTTACTGAACAATAGAGCACAAAAATTTATTCCTTCTATTTACATTTTCTTGTTCTGGACCTTCAAGCTCTAAATCCCATAGGGTAGCACAAAGAGAGCCTAGGTGACATCTACACATACTG
Organism: Geosciurus inauris; assembly: GCA_004024805.1. NCBI lineage: Eukaryota > Metazoa > Chordata > Mammalia > Rodentia > Sciuridae > Geosciurus > Geosciurus inauris. The sequence continues at coordinate 35,551 of PVHX01017503.1, read as the reverse complement.
TGCATTACATTAGAAGAAAGGACTCCCAGTCAAGCCAAAGTCAGTTTTTCCCTCAAATCCATTCATTTGTAGTTTACATGGACCAGAATTATAGAAATACAACAAGTACAAACGTAACAGAGTTTTCAGAAGTATAATATGATCCTTGTGATGTTTTGTGCCATTATGGTCAGCACTATTAATGAAAAAGTTGGTCCTTTAAAACCCAACAGCAGAATATACTTATTTTACTTGAACCACATGCTAGATAATTTTTAAAACATATCCTCAAAGCTCATGAAAATAAAATGCATTCCAAGATAGCTTTCTATTTTTCCTTTTTAAATTTTTTAAAATTTTGGTGAAACGTATGTAACATGAAATTTGTCATTTTCTCCAGTCTTTTTCTTCAATTATATTCACAATGTTGTGTAGTCATCGCCACTATATCTATACCTTTATGCTATATTACCCTATGTAGATATTATGTGAAGAGGGTGCAATTCATGATATAGAATGGATAAGTGATTTCTTAAGATATAGTATTTTAGGTCTGAATTAAGTAAATCCTTTGGCCAAAGATTTAGTTGAATCTGATTGGCCAGAAGTCAAATCAGCAAGTACCTTACTGAATAGCTGCCTTTGTTAGGCACAGGTATTCTACTACCACAGGGCCCTTAATGTAGTGAGCATTCCAAGCAAAAGAAAGGTGGAGGCATGTCCAACATTTATTACCATATTCTCTCCCTCTCCCCCGCCTCCTCTCTCCCCCTCTCTCCCCCCACCTCGGATCCAGTCTTTCTGGTAGTCTCACATTATAACCATAGATTTCTCCCTTGCTCATAATATCTATTTGGCATTGGAGCTGGACTTGGGTAACTTCTATTAGGAACAAACATTTCCTCCACCTCGCAAATGCTGTTCTTATTTGAGTATTCTTCTCATTTCTGATTGCTAACATTATGTCTTTGAGTAAATGAAGTTACTCATCCCTACAAAAAGAGATTTGAAACCAGTCTAATTTCCCATATTTAAAGGAAGCCCCAGAATGGGAGTAGTTCTAACTCCCTCTATTAAAAATGAGGAAACAGGCACAGAGTGACTGTAACACAAAAATATATAACCAGTTGCAAAGCTGGAACTGAATACACATATATCTTGACTGTTGCCTTACTGCCAGAGCTATAACACTGACTCTGTGCTTGCCTCTAATAGTTTATTTGCCTACAATATACTTGGTTGAATTGTCACTGCCACATTATTATAAAATTACTCCAAATGAACTATTTTTTATATTCTTTTTTTGTATTATCTTCTAATCAATTAAGTACATGATGTTTTTAGTGCCAGTTAATAGGGTAATCTTTCAACAGAAAGGAAACTAAATCAATGTGCAGTGTTAACTTCACTTTTGTAAGTTTGAAAATTATTTTTAAAAATAAACATTGACTATGAGGAGAAATGCTTTCTACACATTTTTATTTGATAGCTATTCATACATATGTGGTATTTTTCTTAATATCATGTAAGTGAATACTTAATATATACTAATTTTAAAAATCCAAAGTACTAATTTTACTAATAATTTATTAATAGTTTTACCCAAATCTGTAAAACTTTCAGACATATGCAATAGATGAGTTTTTACTTCTAATAAAAGAGATAAAGACTGGATAATTGCAATAAGATTGGATAACTTCAATGGAGGACCTTGAATTTATGTTTGATATAGAGGTGAGGCAGGGATAATATAGTGATTAAGAAGGGCAATGACACTGGATCTGTAATTTGGGGATTTGAATTCTGATTGAACCAGTTACTAGCTTTGTGGCCAAGTTATTTAACTTTGTACCTCAGTGTCCTTGTCTGTAAAATAAGGATAAAGATACTACCTATAATTTGTCTGACCCACCAGTTATAGAATTATGAGAATTAAATGAGTAGATACCATTAAGGCTTAGAAAATTATTGGCATGTTATGAGTATTCAATGCTAATGTCTTTGTCTGTTTTGTGCTGCTATAACAATACCATAGACTGGTAATTTATCACAAACAAATTCATATTTGGGATTAAGTTTCCAACACATGAACTTTGAGGGACACCTTCAAACTATAGCAATTAATATTATACTAATATGTACTATTCATACTAATATAGTACCTAGTGCTAATAATTTTATCATCCTCTAGTTGGAAGCCTGTGGTAAAGGTGAAATGTAAGTGAGTAATCATTTGATGCCTCTGATAAGCACAAGATTTTGACCCATGGATGCTTTTAACTATTTAAATATAAATGTATTTTAATCAGAATTAAGCCAATATTAATACATTTTTGTTGAGACAGCCCAGATGATTGCGCTAAGCCAACTTAACTCCTTGATCAATTTTCTGCACCACAAAGCTAAACAATTTATGATTTTTTTCTGTTTGCATATTTTTCTGAAAGTATATTCATTGGGATTATTTTTTTTTCTGTTTAAATTTTAAAACCTAGCTCTTTTCTTTGTGTTACTCGGAATTGAATGCAAGTGTGCTCCACCACTGACCTACTATTTTTTGTTGTGAGACAGGGTCTAACTAAGTTGCTCAGGCCGGCTTTGAACTAGTGATCCTTCTGCCTCAGCTTCCCAAGTCACTGGGATTATAGGTGTGCACCACTGGACCCAGCATGCTTTTTTAAAATAATTTTTATTAATTATGGTTTCTACCATTGTAAGTTTTCTTTTGTATGGGAATTGTAATAAATTTTTTTTGTCATTATACCCTAATATACCAACCAATACAGCTCTTTTAAAGGAAGCATTATTATACCTTCCTGATTATTATGTTTTTTAAAAATGCATTCTTGTTTCCTTTACATTCCTATCTATCTACCAACCTCCCTCCAATGTGATATCATTAGCATACTGTCTTTAAAACATCCCATTAACTCTGTATCAGAGAGCATAAGCAGGGGTAGATGGCAGCTCAGCAGTGAGGGTAAGACATCCCTGTAGTGATGTTTCTGATGCCTAGGAGAGTAGCACAACTGAGTCCTCAAGTAAAGCAACCTGTTCTGTATGAAGAGTTAAAGGTGAGCAAAGGAAGAAGGCCAGGATGGTTTTCCAGATGCTCTAAAGAAACTGAGTCATGAAGAGAAACTTGAGTAGGAAAAAAAGTCACAGTATGCAGTTAGTTGATAAAGAAGACTCACAGAAATGTAAGAACCAAAAAAGATTTGTATGGCACTTTTAAAAAACATGCATTGTGTCTGATCAGTTTCATTCTAGGTAAAGATACAAATACAGGATTTTTTTTTTTTTTTGGTACCAGGGATTGAACCCAGGGGTACTTAGCCACTAAGCCACATCTTTAGACCTTTTTTATATTTTATTTAGAGACAGGGTCTAAGTTGCTTAGGGCCTTGCTAAGTTTAGCTGAGGCTGGCCTTAAACTCCCAATCTTCCTGCCTCAGCCTCCCAAGCCTCTGGGATTATAGGCCTGTGCCACCACACCCAGCAGGATTTCATTTATTAAGGAACATATTATCAAAACTATTCTCTTGCTAAGCAATCATGTCTTGGTTTAGGGTAGGAATCTCTCCAGGATTTTAGATAAAGCAATAAAGACAGATTTGCTCTAATGGCTTTACCATTACGTACTGTGCTTGATAATTTAATTTATTTAATGTTTTATTAAGATTGAGAAACATTAAGCATTGTACATTCAAATAAAGTACTAATCCAAATCAGTAAGCATCTGTTACCACTCATGCTTGTCTCTGTTCTGTGAAAAGCAACATTATGGCAAGGCTAAAAGTATCTTGAGCAGTGATTGAAATAGTAGCCTTTGCTGATTCAACTGATCACGACCATCTTTGTTTTCTGGTCACTACAATACTCTTTATCTAATAAAGTTAAGGTTTAAGCTGAGTTATCTCTTTCAAAAAGGATGATTAGTTTTGACCTATAGCATATTACTATAGATAGGATTTTTAGTGTAATGTGGTTTCCTTAGCTAATATTGAAATGTATTTTATCTGTCCAAGAAATGAAAGCAGCAGATGTATAGTACTTTAGATTGTTTGTATTACAGATCAGCTAAGTATTTGTGGGAAACCAGAAGTATAAACCAAGTTCAAAAATACAGTCTGTTATATGGAAGTAACAAGCTACAATCTCATTAAGGACAGTTATTCTGCATTTGTGTACCATACAAGTACTAGAATTTTCCACAAGTGGAATGGTAATGGCCTTTTTCATGTGCTCTCTACAAAGAACTGTGGTCCATCATTTTTTCAATTCTTTGTTGTTTGGTCCTTTCAATGTCTTTATCAATAATTACAGCCAAAATAAAATAGAACTGTGTAGTAGAGCTCATTTCTTTCCTGTTATAGCTGGTTCTGTGAAAGATGTTTTGAGGAAACCCTAATTGCCTACAGCCCTGCAATGTATTGTACAACAGATGTACCATGTTAAACTCTTGAGTCTTGGCATGCGTTTTTCACCTTTTACTTCAGTTTAGCCTTTTGTTTGGAGCACTTTATGTTAAGTGGTATAAATGTGTCTTTCTAGGAGACATAATTGAGTTCTCATTTTTTCCAAAGGAAGAAAGAAAGCAAAGTCAGCATAAACTTTGCATTTCCTTCTCAGGTTGTTCCTTGAATGGAATCAGGGGTAGTCAAGGTAAAAATAGTTTTTCTTTTTGCCAAACTATAGTTGTAGAACAACTAAATATTTTGGATAAAGAGCCCTTCTGAAAATTTGTTATTTTAGATAGTATTCAAATGTCATCATTTCAGTGCCTTTAATTGTTATTGCTTCTGCAAAAAAGCACTTTCATGTAGGATTTTCATTTACTTTATTCTTCAACCATGAAGTAGTTGATCATATGTGAGGACACAGGAAGAAATAAGAAGTGAACCCATGGCCTCTGCTTATGTATTAGGCATCTTATGTTAACAAACTTTCCATCACTATAATGAAATACCTGAGATAATTAACTTATAAAGAGAAAAGCTTTATTTTGGCTCACAGTTTTGGAAGTTCCAATCCAAGATTGGGCAGACCTATGATTTTGGGCTTCTGGTGGTCATGCTGGATGGTAATGGGAGGGAGCATATAGCAGAGCAAACTGCTCACCTCATAAGAGAATAAGGAAGGGACTGTATTCTTCAAGGGTATACCTTCCCCAGTGATCTAAGGACCTCCCACTAGGCCTTACCTCCTAAGGTTTCACCACCTCCCAACACTGCCACCCTGGGAACCACGCCTTTAACACATGGACCTTTGGGAAACACTTATCCAAACCATAGCATATCTCATAAAGAATTAGTTATAGATTAGTCCAGTGAGGTGATTTGAACTGTCAGGGTCATCAAAAACAAGGTTAAATATGAGAAACTGTCACAGCCAAGAGATATCTAAAGAAGACAATGATGATTAAATGTAATATGGTGTTCTGGATGAGATCCTGGAATAGAGAAAGGACATTCAGGTAAAAACTAAGGAAATCTGAATGAACAGACTTGAGTTAATGTTGATTTACCAACATTGAATCATTAACTGTAACAAATGTACCAGTTTAATGGAAGATGTTAATAATCAGAGAACTAGATAGGGCATATGGGAACTCTCTGTACTGTCTTTGTAATTTTTCTGAAAATCTAAAACTGTTCTAAAAAATAAAGTATATTTTCAAAATGAACTGTTGACTGTGTAGATGATCCCATGGTGATGAGGTGAGAGAATGCTTAAGAAGAACAAGAGAAGCATAGGCTGTAGGATATGCTGTGAAGATCTAGACTCTCTAATCATGGTAATGCAGTAACAAGGCTTGGACAAGTATAATTCCCTATTCTAAATAAAATCAACTGTCACTGAATTCACCTGTGCCTGAACTGAAGTGATGGAAAAGACAGTCATTTAGCATAATCTGAAACCTGTACTCTAAATGCATTATGAGATTGAGATCAACACTTGTTTGGAATGTCTTAAGTAAGGGGTAGGCAACCTAATTCTGTAAAGTGCTAGAGAGTAAATATTTTAATCTTTGCAACCCATGCAGTTGTTTATCACAGCCACTTAACTCTGCTATTGTAGCAAAAAAAAAAACCAGACAATATATAAATGAATGGGTGTGGCTGTATTCTAGTAAAATCTAAACAGGTGGCAGTCTGGTTTTGGCCTGTGGTCTGTTCACCCCTCTGACATAAATGATCACACTGGCCAGCTTCATTAGGTACACTGTAATAGTTCTTTTAAGAAGTTATTAAGGAATGCAGGCTGAACAAGCTAAAATAATATTGCCTTGCTTCTGTTTTCAAAGAATAGGAATGGCAGCAATGGAGGGATAGACAGACATAGTTTACTTGTATATATGTCCATTGTGCCTTTGGAAGCTCCAAGGCCTATGGATCTGAATTCAGGAAAATTCATTATCCATACTTTTTTAAGGTTTAGTTTGATTTTAGTATTTTTTGGTTTTTTTTTCTTAACTTATTTTACTATGATACAGCATTCAAAATCCTCTAGGGAAATGCTATACCACTGATCTTTTTGATCAAATTATTTCTAACTAGGACTTAAAGCAATATTCTCCTAAGTGTATGACAAGTATTATGGTAGGCTGTGTTTTTTTAGGTAGTACCCCAACAAATCATTAAACAGTAATAAAGAATTCTGTGTGGTGGTCTTTCAGTCTGACTAGTCTAGTACACTTGAAAAAGTCAGTTTGGTTTGCATGCAACATGAACAACCAATATAACCTGTTTTTTGTTTTTTGTTTTTTTTTTAATGAGAACAGCATTACAGTGCATGGCATTTTGAAGGCAACAGTACCTATCTGGAATTTTATAGTGCTATTGTTTTGTTTTATTCTATTTACTTTTTCCCCCCAGAGGTGAAATCTTTATTTTACAAGTTTCAAGTTACAGTATAAAACAAATTTTTACAACTCTCTATTAACAGGGTTTGTCTGTTTACACAATTATATTACACATCACCAGCTTTTATACTGCTTTTCATTAAATACAAAATAAATTCACAAAAAGTCTACCGTGGTATTCCTTCACAATGACATGGTCTTTTTAAATTTCCTCTTTAAATATTTATAGTTGTTACTTGGATCATCTCAACATTTTTAAATGAAAAAGAAGTAGTGTTACCTTGTTTGTCAATCCAAATTAGAAAAAACAATACGTGTGAGATGGTTCCCTGCACATAACCAAAGGGTCCCTCTTGTGTGCAAAATCAGACTTTTTACTTGTGCAAATAGTCATCTTAAGATACAAATATTGTTATTTGGGGTCATTTTAAATTTTCTTAAAATATAAAGTGGATGGAGAAATTTAGCTTCTTTTTAAAGAACACTACACATTTAAAAAACAGGTAGTGCCTCAGAAATTGCATGTTTTCACTCATATTTGAGCAATGACTGATGAAACGTTTGCATAAAAAGGGAAAGTTTTTTGCTCTGGTTATTTTTATTATTATTCTGTTTACTTTTAAGGTTACCTTCTACTTATGGGACGATATACTTTTTCTTGTTAATGGAAGTGGTATATTTTATTTAAAAATTAAGGAAAGAAGGTCAGCTTAAAGGATACTTCCTGTAAGAAGAGATTGGAATTGTGGGAGGGATTTGATGTAAGAGGTTCTTCATTGCTTGAAGATGGAAGGGGCTGTGTAGCAAATATTACATGTGGATTCTGAGAACTGGGTAGCCCCTGGCTAATATAATAGCCATCAAGGAAAGTATCCTTTAGCCCTACAGCGCCAACTACCTGAATGATCTTGGAAGTGGATTCTTCCCCACCGCCTCTACGTAAGAGAACAACCAAACTGCCCCCTTGGTTTCAGTCTTATGAGACTTTTAAGCAAAGAACCCAGCTGAGCCACCTGGACTCCTGACCTGCAGTAGCTGTGAGATAATAAACACTTGTTATTTTAAGATGCTAATTTTTTTGAAATTTGTTTTAGAACAATGAAAAATTAGTATCAGCCTATACACTTCATTCTTATTGCTCTTCAAACTATTAGAAACCATGCTGTCCTCCCGCAGCACCACTCCTTCCCGCCAAAATAGACACTGAAGCATTTGGGGGAAACACAAGTTGTTTCGTAGTTGTCTGACTCTATAGGTCTTCAGGCTACTCCTGTGGTGAGACGTCTTCTTTCTCTGGATGTAGTGTGGCTGGCTTGGCGGAATATAGGCATTGCATAAGAATTTCTTGAAACCACGAGGCCTGGAGAAATTATTTCAACTTTCCTGTTAACTAGACTTCAAATTTTTGTTATTTAGGGAAAATCACCCAACATATAAGAAGAAAAAAATCATCCAACGTACAAGAATCTCAAAACATTTCAGCTTTAGAGAAAATAAATGAGACAGGAAAACAGCATCACCTGTAGATCAAGAAAAACTAAGATTTCTTGAACATGCTTAGGATGATAAAATCAAAGAATCATTACAAACCAAAGCAAGGGAGAATGAAGACCAAGTGAGTGACAGGAGGTGTAGCTGCTGAAAATGACTGAGCAGTGGCTTTTCACTTGAGTACATAAACCCAATTTTTTGTGGGTTTTTTTGTTTTGATTTTTAGCTGATCTTGACAATAAAAGTTCTTTTGTGAATCCTCATTTAGCCAAATGCTTGTAGAGAGTCTTTAGTAGCTCTTACAGAATCTACTAAGTTCATGATATTTTTCCTTCTAAATTTGCTCTTCCTTGTTCTTGGCAATAGTGGCTAGCACAAGATGTAGCATTGAGAGTGGAAAGCTCACAGGCCTTATGGCCAGGTAGATTTCATGTTAAAGTCCTAGATTTGCAGGGTATTAGCTGTGGGACACTGTTTAAGATCTTGAAGGTAACTAAGTCCTAATGTCCATATTTGTAAGACAGGAATAATAGTGTCCTCCTTCTAGAGCCATTGAAAAATTCACGTGAGCCCGGCGCGGTGGCGCAAGCCTGTAATCCCAGCACTTTGGGAGGCTGAGACAGGAGAATCGTGAGTTCAAAGCCAGCCTCAGTAACAGCAAGGTGCTAAGCAACTCAGTGAGACCCTGTCTCTACATAAAACACAAAATAGGGCTGGGGGTGTGGCTCAGTGGTCGAGTGCCCCTGAGTTCAATCCCTGGTACCAAAAAAGAAAAGAAAAAATCACATGAGACCTTTTGCAAAACACTTAGTAGAGTGCTTGGTGAACTGTAGGTATTTAATAAATGGTAGCACTGCTGCTGTTGTCATCCTCAGGGCAAATCCAGGATGGAAGAACTCTAGGAAGCCCTCAAGGAAATGGAGGGGTGACAAACATGGGAAAAATATAATATATTAAAAATAATGGTTACTGCATAGGTCCCAGCAGAGCTGTCACTGAAGATATGTGACTTTAGGTTAGCTCTAAGCCAACTTCTTAATGAGGCCTCTCTTGTTTAATACTAAATCTGTCCCAAACCCATCCTAAGATTTCCAGTTCCCCTACAGTATTCTACTTTTTTCTTATAGACTCATCCCCTTTTAATACACTTTATTATGTTTATTATTTGTACACTTCTTCCTGCTCCTTGCACTTGGTAGTGATATACCTGAATTTAAATTTCCTATCTTATTTTGTTCTTTGCTTGACCTGCCTGTTTCAGTTTTTATTTTTGCTCCTTTCTCTTAAGATTTTTTTATAAATCACTCCATTTTCTCCCCTGCTTAGTTTGGAACTTAGACACTGTGTTTCAATCTTGTGGTAGTGGCACGTGGTAGCAAGTTGGGAGTCTGACACAGGAGGATTGCATGGTTGAGGCCAGCCTCACCACCTTAGTGAGACCCTTAACAACATAGTGAAACGCTGTTTCAAAAAATTTTAAAAAGGGCTCCGTGGTAAAATGTCCCTAAGTTTAACCCCTACTACCTTTAACCCCCTACACACATACAATATCAAATTTTTAGTGATACCCTTAAAATAACATGTATTATGCACTTATCAAAGTATAATATTAACAAGTGTCATCACCAATGCAAGAGTATTAAGAACATTTTAACTTTATTCCTTCCTGATTTATACAAAGACTTTATAATATTTTTATGCATTTTATTTTTTTCTATTTTCAAAAAGCCTAGAAAACATTATGAGTTTTACATAGTCAGTGTTTGTTTAGGTTTTTCTACATATTTATCTTATTTTGCTTTTCATTCCTTGATAAAGCCATCTCTGACCTTCTGTCTGATTGAAGTATCACTTAGAAATTTATTGAATGTGGGTTTGTTATGACAAAGTTTGTGTTTGTCTTTAGTATGCTGTTATAGTTGAAGATTATTTTCCCTTGGTACAGAATTGTTTGGCAATTTATTTCAACTCTTTGATGATATCACCATTCCATTGTCAGTTTCTGTTGTCAGCTACTATATTGTCACATATTTAAAGATAATCTGTTCTCTTCTGGTTATAAAGGTTTTCTCTTTGTCTTTATTTTTCTATGATGTGGCTAGATATACATTCTTTTGAGTAATCCTGCTGTAATTCACTAGGCATCTCAAATTTAGGGATAGGTAGGTCTGATGAAAATTCTGTGGAAGTGTTCTATGAAAAATTCTTAACCATTTCCTCAAATGTCATTTCTAACTCATTCTCTTTCTCCTCTCCTTTAGGGACCCCAGTTAGTGTGTATGAAATCCTGTCATATTTCATTTAAGTTTCTTACCCTGTTTTCTATGGTTTCTGTCTTTATTTCTTCCTCCATGATATATTCTGGATAATTTCTTTGGACATATATTCCTCTTCACTAATTCCTTCTTCGCCTCTCCTTTGCTCTGAAATATATCCATTGAGAACTAATCCAATAACAGATCACTCCTGGAAGAAGTCCCCTCTTATTTGTAAGTGCCTATTATCTTCTATAAACCCAGAACACTCTGAAGTATCTGTCATCTTCGTTGCACAGTTTTATAAAGTGGGATCAGAGAGATTGGATAAATGGGCTCATGTCTTCATAATTAACAGTGGGCACATCCAGATTCAACTCCAGGTCTTTTGAACTCTCAAGCCCTTGCATTGTTTATGCTGTAATGGTTTTGATTCAAAGAGGAAAACATTCCTCTGTCAAGGGTTAAAGTACCTTCTCTCAAGAAGACTTTTTCATAAATAAGGGATATTTACAGCTAGAGCGTTTGTACTTCCATGTTTCATGGGCATGCCAAAAGGAAGTTGTGAGTTCATTGGGAAATATTACCATGCCCTAAGGATACTTGGCTACTAGAATAAATTTTCCTTTAAAAAGTTCAGTGGTAGTTACTCAAATTGCCTTTTAAAAATCACATTAAAACATTTTGTTCTTTACTGTGATCTCAACCCATTTGTTTTGTATCTATGCTAGATATTCTTTTTTTTTGGTACTGAGGATTGAACTCAGGGGCACTCGACCACTGAGCCACATCCCCAGCCCTATTTTGTGTTTTATGTAGAGACAGGGTCTCACTGAGTTGCTTAGTGCCTCGCCATTGCTGAGGCTGGCTTTGAACTCCTGATCCTCCTGTCTCAGCCTCCCTAAGTGCTGGGATTACAGGCTTGCGCCACCGCACCCAACTTATGCTAGATATTCTTTTTTCCCACATTTTTATTGGTACATTGTAGTTGTACATAATTATGGGGATTGTTGTTAGATATTCATATATGTACCCAATATAACAATATAATTTGGTCAATATCAACCCCAGTATTTCCCCCTTCCATCCCCACCTCTAACACTTTGGTCCCTTTCCTCTACTGATTTCCCTTTGATTTTCATGAGATCCCCAGACCCCCACCTTTCTTTTCATTTTTCCTCTCTATCTTCCACATACAAGAGAAAACATAATGACCCTTGACCTTCTGAGTTTGACTTATTTAACTTAACATGATGGTCTCTTTCATCTATTTTCCTACAAATGACATTTTCATTTTTCTTTTTTGGTACTTCGGGGTACTCGACCACTGAGCCACATCTCCAGCCCTATTTTGTGTTTTATGTAGAGACAGGGTCTCACTGAGTTGCTTAGCGCCTCACCATTGCTGAAGCTGGCTTTGAACTCGCAATTCTCCTCTCTCAGCCTGACAATTTCATTTTTCTTTATAGCTGAATAAAACTCTGTTGTGTATATGTTCCACAGTTTCTTTATCCATTCATTCATTGATGGACACCTAGGCTGATTGCATAGTTTGGCTATTGTAAGTTGTGCTACTATAAACACAGATATACATGCATCACTATAGTATGATGACTTTAGTTTTTTAGGATAAATATTGAGGAGTAGTATAGTTGTCATATGGTGGTTCCATACCTAGTCTTTTGAGGCCCTCATACTGATTTCCATAGTGATTGTACTAATTTGCAGTCCCACTAACAGTGTAAAAGTGTTTCTTTTTCTGCACATCTTTTCCCTGTGCTAGATTTTCTTCACATTTCATTCCATATTTTTCCCCACTGGTTTATATAAAATAATTTGGTTAAAGGATAAGACATGGGGCCAGGCACAGTGGTACATGCCTATAATTCCAGTGGCTCAGCAGGCTGAGGCAAGAGGATCATGAGTTTAAAGCCAGAGTCAGCAACAGCGAGGTGCTAAGCAACTCATTGAGACCCTGTCTCTAAATAAAATACAAAATAAGGCTTGGAATGTGGCTCAGTGGTCAATGGTCAAGTGCCCCTGAGTTCAATCCCCGGTACCAACCCCCCCAAAAAAGGATAAGACATGGTATTGAATATGTGCTGATTTTTAAGGAATTGGTGAATAATCACTGGCTAACAGGTTTCTAATATTTTGAACTCATCCTACATTTATTTAATAATTTAAACTTATGCTCAAAATGACAATCTTCAATCTAGCATGAAGTTTTATTTATTTTCCGAGTCTTAATTGAGTTTATATACCTGTAATTTCACATAGAAAAAGGCTGATCATGTGTATAATATAGTTTATTTCCAGTTATTAATATCTTCTGATGGCAAATTATTACAGTGATTAAGGCTCATGAGTAATCTTGCCATATCATACAAATTCTGTGTTTTTAGCAAACTATTAAAAACTATAAACAAAAAGCTTAAATTTAGAGTGAGTTATCATCACAGTTATTTTTTTAGGTTAAAAAGCTTTCTGAATTTTAGAAGCTATGTTCAGTTCTTTGCCATTATAAAATGCTGTTTTGTAAAATACCTCAAGTTTACGTGGTCTGTTTTAAATGAGTATTTAAGAGCAGATGTAAGTATATGTTAAAATTTTAAGTCTGCTTTTTGAGATTTGATTATGGTAGCACTAGAAGAATTTTAAATTGGCAACCAACATCTCTTAGTGAAACAAAAGAATTTATTTAAGAAGTATTTTTAAATTAGATAACATGTTACATGCTTTTTTAACTTTTGTTTACCTTTTAGTAATTGGCATTGGAAAATTAAAATTTTTATTTCTACCAGGTAAATGAAAATTTCCACCAAGATATCTATAACTTTAGATTAACTAAAATATAACTACATTGGTAGTACCTATGTTTGTGCATTCTAAGGAAGATTTATCTATCAATTTGTCCATCCAAAAGCATTTATTGTGTCTCTACTAGGATGGTGTCAGTCATTGATTTACATGCTCATGATTCAGGATGAGTAAGAGAAGACCCTTACCCTCAAAGTCAACTATGAGGTCCTTTATTAAGAACCAATCTATACAATAACCCTAACTTTCTTCACTTTATTTGTGTAGTGTGTAAAACCTAAATGATGAGATTGTTATTAAAAACACCATTTCTCAACAGTGTGCTGTGACTGAGAAATGCTAAATACACTGCCATTTTAGATCTCCTTTTCAACTCACTTGAGGGTGAATGAGAATGTGTGTGTGTGTGTGTGTGTGTAAATGTGCACATACTTGTGTTTGCACACATATTCCTATGGAAACAACAGATACAAACCCCCGTCCAATTTGCTTTGGCTAGTTTGGTATTCCTCAAACCCCAAAAGATTAGGAAGCATCAGTTACCTATTTGAGACCCTAAAATTCTGAGCCAGAACTCATGGAATACTGCATTACGGACCTCATGAGTTTAATGGCTACTATTTTCAGCAGGGTACATTGGTCATTAAAGAACTGTAGCTTGTTCCCTGATCTTGAATGAAGTGGATTCCTAATGTCAGCCAGAATGAAATTTATTTTAAAAGTACAGAATTCCATTTCCAGATCAAGAGGACATAGACTCACTTTTCCCTCTCCCCTCCTCTATAAATACAACTAAATACTCTGGAAGTTATTCGACTAATAGCAATAAAAACATTCTGAAAGTTGGAATGAAGAAAGTGGAATAGCTAGGAATCTCAGCATTTGAGGTTAGTTCACTAGGTTTTCTCTTTTACCTACCATTTACTCCTGGACTGGATACTGGAGAGGCCTACAACCCAGAATTATCAATGGGCATAGAAATCAAACAATCTTGCTTTCTGTGCCAAAAGGACCTGGAAATAGGAAGCCCATCAGAGACTTAGTCAAAAGCACTCATTCCTGCTGCTCCATACTGGGCCTAGTGGGCAGTATGATCTGCCTATAGGAATAGGAATACCTCTGCCCCTCCTAGCCCTTTCTCCACAACCTTTCTCCACAAATCTGCCAGCCGCAGCAAATACCTGGCTGGTTCAGCCTCTGTGCCACAATCCAAGTCCATGTGATCTGATCTGCCAGCAGCAAAGCCCAGTCTATACCCACCTCTACTCCCTACTGGCCCCAGCAGATGGTCTGTTCTATAGATGGCAGTCATGTGGCCCCCTGCCCTCTACCCTATAGCTTAAGGAGACCAAGGCCCAGTAACTACTGAGCCCTCTTGCTCAATATTGCCCAGTGATACATAGATAGCAAGTGACCCTGGGAAATACCTTTTGATCATCCCAGCAGATAACGTCAGCAGAGATTGAGTGGGAGCTCCAATAACACCAGAAGAATGAAGCAGACCAAAATAGCTCTGTGATGGCTCAGAAAACTCAACTGCCATTGGAACTAAAGCCCACAAAAGTAGTCTAGAACCTACACACTAAACCTAAGCAGGACGACTGCTTGCTAAAATAGAAGATCCTGTAATCATGAGTCTCCTAACAATAGCCACAACATTCAGGATGCAATCAAAAAACCACTTGTCATACCAGACATCAGGAAAACCACAATTTGAATGAGAAAAGATATTCAACTGATTTCAATACTGAGTTGTATCAGATACTGGAATTATGAGAATTTTAATTTACCTATCATAAAATTTCTGCAACAATCAATTGCAGATTTTCTTGAAACGAAAAAAAAAAACATAGAGCTCAGCAAGGTGGAGCCAAGAGCATTTCCTGATGAATTAAAATTGGAATGTGAAAGAAAGGGGTCAAGAATGGTGCTGTAGGGCTGGGGTTGTGGCTCAGTGGTAGCGTGTTTGCCTAGCACATGTGAGGCACTGGGTTCGATCCTCAGCACCACATAAAAACAAATAAATAAAATAAAGGTATTGTGTCCATCTACAACTACAAAAAATATTTAAAAAAAAAAAAGCATGGCGCTGTAATTTTTGGCTAGGCTACTGAAAGGAAATAAGGAGTTGCCTTCAACTATAATAGGGAGAAAGGAGATGAGAAAGTTCAGGAGTTCATTTTCAGACGTTTTGAGGGATGAAGGCCCGTTTTCTTTTTGTTCTACAGGCTCTACTGTTTGAGCATGTTTTGATTAACTAGAAGTCATTCAATGAGCACTTAAAGGTGGTTCATCCTTGGGATTGGTTGCAAGTGATCATTACTAATTTGCATACTCTATAACTTTGGTTTCTTACCTAACTTGAAAAATTCCCTAAGTGTTTTTACTATCTTGCCTAAACAATTACATCTACTATACTCTTATTTTCAGATTTTTTCCCTTAAGCAATTACTTTCCAGATCATCTACTTTACTTCTTTAGACCTAGAAACTTATTACTACAATTATGATTCAAAACCTATTTTCTGCTGCCCTGCACTGAGCTGGGTAATTGGGTGTAAATGGTTATTTCTTTTGCATTCTTTGCCTTTGTGTTAAGTGCTTTTGGTTAAAAAGACCAGAGGTTGCATTATTGCCTGATGAATATGCTTATACTAACAATTGTAAAAGAAAGTGAATTACTTTGGGGAGTATTAATGAGTAGATGTTTAAATTGCATGGTTAAATCTTTTCCATCCTTTACTAAGCAAAAAATTGGATTAACTCCCCTGTAGGTATTTAATCAACAATTTATATGCCTTATTTGGGTGGGAGAAAATTTGTTACAGAAAAAAAGTTGTTTGAGATCTGAATGGTTCTTAACCATTGCAACTTCATTATTTGTATTGTTTGTTATTGTAAACATCTATTCAGATTACCATATGCAAGTGTTTTTTAATTTTTAGTTGTTGATGGACCTTTGATTATGTATGTATGTATGTATGTATGTATGTATGTAGGTATGTATGTATTGTGCTGAGAATTGAACCCAGTACTTCACACATGCTAGGCAAGTGCTGTACCACTGAGCTACAACCCCAGCCCTACAAAGTGTTTTTAGGGAACACTTACGATTAGCAGGTGCTGCATGGGTGATAGAGGTGGAGAGATGCTTATGTCTTAACCACAAAGCTAGGCTGCTAACATGTCGTATGTACATGAAAGGCATGGGTTAAGTGTTTTCTTTGATGTTTCTTGAGCTTACTTGGCCGACAAATTTTCATTCTTTAAGGACACTATAAGATGCCAGTTTGGAGAACTCCAATTTATAGTGTCAGCTTATTACATTTTTTGTTTCTGTGTTACAGTATAAATATTGCATAACCCTGATTCAACTAAAATGAATAATAATAATAATAGCTGGCTTTGAGATTTTTTTTTACTAATGTTGATTTTTAAATTAGATAATTCAATTGTATTTAATTTGGAAGTAGGTTTAACTAGTTATAGTGGTCCTTAAAACATGATTCTGAATCTGAAGAGATTAACAGCATTCCATAGAAGTATCACTGAAAAAAAATCTGGTAATTAAGATAGCAGCTTCTAAGCCCATATATTAGTCTCCTCCACCCATAGATGCAGAGTTGTGATTAATGACTTGCAACAATACTATTATAGGATAATGTAACATTTGGAAAACAATCTATGTTAGTGGCACATTAACAGAACACATCCCTTTAAAGATATGATTTACAATGTAATTTCATACTCCCAGACTTGCATAATTATTAGTTTCAGTTTATAAAGACTGGATTATGCACAGAGAATTTGACAATTGTGATAATGGTAGTACTAGTTATAAGTAATTACATTCATGAACACTGGTAGGAGGAGGAGAAAAGGTCAGGAATGAGTTCCAGAAATGTTGTTTCTCTGTTAAATATTTCCATTGGGCTAGTTTCTGATATAACCCCAATGGAAATAAATAGAAAATAACAAGATGAGAATAGCCCTTAATTTAAAAGTGAAAATGATACTTTTCTTGGGCCAGATGTGAGTGGAATGGAACCCTTGATCCTGTCTAGGGCAAACCCATCTAGGCATTTGGTCATTATGTTTGTATTTCTGGAAAATACTATGCTCTAAGAGCTTGCCTTTAGCACTTGTTCTTTTTTTCTTACTGGGATTCTTGTAGTCTTTCTATGGTGATGTTTCCAGCAATCCCTTGGAGAGGAATTCGAGTCTACATTCATGGTTTCTAGGGCTTCCTCCTCTGTACTCTTAAGTGTTCTCATTTGCAGCAATGACTTCAGTTACCTCCTATTCACTTGTGCTTCCTAGAGAGTATAGAGAATAAGAACTTAGATTTTAGGGTTCCATATGAAAGCTACAGTCCTTAACATGTCTTAGGCTCAGTTTCCTAGTCTATTAAATGGAGGCTAATATTAGATTAGCTGTGATGATATGAGAGAATCTATGTAAAGTTCTTAGCAGTATGCTTGCCACATGGTGTATCATAAATGGTAGTTGTTGATGTCTTCATTATCATGTAAATGTTGACCACTTCCTTAAGCCTTATACTGCTATCTGTTTGTTCTATATAAATCCCTGCCTGGATATTCCATGAAAATCAACATATTCAGATACAAATATGTGTTTATTTTCTTTCTCAACCTTCTACCAGTTCTTTCTCCTATAGTTCCTCTCATTTGATGGTATATTTATTTATCCAATAACTGTTGCCAGAAATCTGAAAGTATTCTTTTAACACAACCCCAGCCAATCCCTAGCTAATCATTCACTGTGTTGTCTTATCAACCTATTTACTTAAATGTCTGTCAGTTGTCTTTATTGGTTCAGGTCTATCGCTGCCGTTTGGGCTGTCAGTATTAGACATATACTCTGACTGTCCCCTGCACTCCCCTCAGCTCATCCTCCACTCTTTATCTTTGACCTCTTCCTTTTCCAGCCACATCTCACCCTCCAGTTTTTCATGCCAGCAGTACCAAATAGCATGGAGTACCCAGCACACACTGCATTTTGACTTGGCACTAGGCCATTGCACATGCTATTGCCTATCTTTAGAATCCTCCCCTTTCTCTCTTTGGCTTGAAAAACTCCTATTCATAGTTTTGAGCCCTTCCAGGTATCCCTTCTCATAGAGGCCTTCTCTGACCACAGTCCTACTCACAAATAATAAACTTGTAGTATTATACTATTTAAATACTAATCCTATATCATTATACTAACACTGTATATACCAACAACAGTTTGCTGGGTTGGGTGTTCCTTGAAGGCAAGAATTTCTTTATTAATCTTTTGTTCTTTGTATTTTTGTCTTACTTTGAGGAAAATGAGGTAAATATGATAAAATGTGCAAATATCAATCAGATTTTTTAAAAATATCAGTGGTTCAGTATCCTTTGTGAAAGTTCTTTATATATTAACTAAGAAGGCCTAAACATGTGTAACCAAATCAAAGTTCTTCCTTTGTGATGTGTTTATCTTGCAATTGTTCATGTTTTCTTTTTTACTGGTGCATTATAATTATATATAATAGTGGATTCATTATGCCATATTCATAACACACATAACAATTTGATTAATTACATTTCCCTTTACCTTCCCTTTCTCTCCCCTCATCCCTTCCTTAGGTCCCCTTGCTCTACTCTATTGGTCTCTCTTCTGTTATTATTTTTTAAATTAATGCATTATGTTTATATATAAACACAGGATTCATTTTGGCATATTCATACATGGACATAGCATAATTAAGTAGACTTTGTTTTCCAGTAGTTCCCCATGCCCTCCCTTCCTCCCTCCCTCTTGATCACCTTCCTCTATTCTATTGGTCTCCCTTCTATTTTTGTGATATCCCTTTTTTATTCCTTTTTCCTCTGCACTGGCTTCCACATATGAAAGAAAACATTTGACCCTTGACTTTCTGGGTCTGGCTTATTGCACTTAGCATGATGTTCTCCAGTTTCATCCATTTCCCAACAAATGCCATAATTTCATTCTTTATGGCTGAGCAGAACTCCATTGGTTTAAGTCTATCATTGATCTGTTGGTGGGCACCTAGGCTGGTTCCATAACTTGGCTATTGTGCTGCTGTAAATGTTGGAATGTGTGTATCACTATAGTATGCTGATTTCAGTTCTTTCAGATAAATACTGAGGGTTACTTACTCTTTTCTTTCTGCCTATGTTTACTTTACTTCCTATTTCTTATGTTACAAAAACTTTTTTCCTTTTCTCTTAGCAATTCTCCTTAATCTATGCTCCATCAAGTATGAGTTAACAAATCCAAATCCCTCTGCATTGGCTCTAACCTCAGTCCTTCCTTCCCTGCCACCTCCTCCTCCCTCTCCCTCCCTCTTTCCTTCTCCCCCTCCTGACATTTTCTGGAATCTTTCCTTTGAGCAGAGATTGCTGTATATGATCTGCAGTCCCTCTCATAAAAGTAGTAAATGATGAATGTATCATATGTAGACTCAGACCAGAAGATGGCATACTACATGAAATCTAAAGCAAGGCCAACTAAACTTTTCACGGAACTATTAAGGTTTAACAGAGGTACTAATTATGCCAGTATAAGTACTGAGCTAGTAAATGCTAGTCTTAATTCTGAATCACTCAGATTTGACAGGTGAACCTGAATTGTTCTCTTAGGTTATTGGAGATCCAATGCTAACTTTCTCAAATAAGCTTCTCTCTTCTGTTCTCAAGGAATGATCTGAATTGTACTGAGCTTAATTCCTTTGCCAGGCCTTTAATTGTTAACATTTAGTCAGTGGTTCCCAAGATTGATTTTACTAATTTTCTACTTCATGTGTGTTTCTTTAGCTACTAGTAGGCAATTTTTTCTTTTGGTTCAGTCTCTGTACCTGCCACCTTGGTGTGTGTAAGTGTATGTGTTGGATATGGGGATAGGTACCAAAAGTATTAAAGTGAAAAAAATCATGTCAGAACAGCATCTCCATCTATCACAGTCACAAAACAGGAATACAAAGGATATATTGAAGGATATATTGAAGAAAAGAGCCAGATGTGGTCGCACACACCTGTGGTTTCAGAAGCTTGAGAGGCTAAGGCAGGAGGATCACAAGTTCAAAGCCAGCCTCAGCAACTTAGTGGGGCCCTAAGCAACTTAGCTAGATCTTGTCGCAAATTAAAACATTTAAAAAAGAGGACTGGGGATGTAGCTCAGTGGTTAAGTGCACCTGGGTTCAATCCCTGGTACAAAAAAAAAAAGATACACATAAGCTCTTTTTTAGTAGCAGTGGCTAAATTAAATGGCATTGAAATATGTGGGAAAACACCACTGTTATCTTTATTAGGTATCACTACATTTGTATATGTCTATGATATAGTTTTCAAGATTTTATTTTTACTCCTATTGTCATTTATTATATCTCAACATTCTTTGCTTTTTACCCACCCACCAGAAATGTCTGTCTATTCTGAATGTCAGAGCTATATAGAAAGCAGTACAAAGATATAGATTTAGTAAATGGGTAGAGAAATATCAAGAAGCACCATGAATTTTCAAAATTTTACATACTTATATTGTAAAATTCTGTGATGTGATAAGTATATCAGTGACTTATTCATTGCTAACTTGTCGTTTTTCTTACATTATGCACCAAATGTTTATTAACAACCAGTGGCTGGCTGTTAGGTTCTTGATAAATATTTGGGAGGCTTGACTGTATCTTTATAATATGTAATATTGTTATAAATATGTAGTCAGCCTTCTATATCTGTAGGTTCTGTATCCATGGATTCAGTCAATCACAGGTCAAAAATATTCAGAAAAATGTCTATTCTAAACATATATAGACTTTTTCTTATCATCATTCCCCAAATGATATAGTATAAAAACTATTTACATATAGTTTATGTTGTATTAGATATTATAAGTAATCTAGAGATGATTTAAAGTATATAGGAAGGGGCTGGGATTGTAGCTCAGTGGTAGAGCACTTGCCTCACATGCGTGAGGCACTGGGTTCAATCCCCAGCACCACATAAAAATAAATAAATAAATAAAGATATTATGTCCACCTACAACTAAAAAAATATTTTTAAAAAATAAAGTATATAGGAAGCTGGGTGCAGTGATGCACATCTTTTTTAAAATTTTTTTTAGTTGTTGATAGATCTTTATTTTATTCATTTATTATTTGTATGCGGTGCTGAGGATCGAACCCAGTGCCTCACACATGCTAGGCAAGGAATCTACCACTGAGCCACAACCCCAGTGCCAGTGATGCACATTTTTAATCCCCATGTCTCAGGAGTCTGAGGCAGGAAGATTGCAAGTTCATAAGTTTGAGGTCAGCTTCAGCATCTGAGTGAGGCCTAAGCAAATTAGCAAGACTCTGTCTCAAAATATAAAAAATAAAAAAGAACAGGGAATGTAGCTCAATGGCAAAGCACCCTTGGGTTCAATTCCTAGTAAGTACATACACATATGTACACAGAGAGATAGATACAGGTATATACATACATACACATGTATGCATACAGAAGGATTGTGTAAGTTATAGCTATATACTTTGATTTTATATAAGGAACTTGAACATCTGTGGAATTTGGTCTCTGCAAGGGGTCCTGGAACTAATTCCCTGCAGATACCATAAATTACTATTCTATTACATAATATAAATATACACATGTATGTATGCATACATCTGTGTGCATATACACATACACAGTTGATTCTTATTCTTTGTAGTTATGTTTTTTAAAGTTACCAAAACACTGAAAGAGAAAATACGGAACTATTGTTCCTAAGGGAAATACAAAGTTAGATTCCTTTGAGCCTCTGGTCACAGCATTTTCATCAATCAATATATAACTTTGCTTTGTGTGTTTCTGTTTAAAGGTTGTTGATTCATTAACATTGAACACATGGCCAACAATTCTATATCTCATGCCTGAATGAAGCTCTTCTAGCACACATATTTTCCTCATAAGGCACATCATAGCCTTCTTGTGCTTAGGAACACTAGTTAACATTTGAGCACTACACTTGGAGACCATCTTCAGTGGCAAAATCACCAACAAAAAGAAAAAAAATGGAAAAAAAAACTTACCCAAAGTCACTTGTTTACAGTATAATAGCTGGAACAAGAAGGCAGAGTCTTTACCTTGTTCAACCTCCAGTGACACAAATTTTTTGCTACTATGCACACATCCGTAAATAACTGTAAAAGTGCCATGAGTGTTGAGTTTAAGGTTACAAATAAATTTTAGCAAGTAGACAAATTCATAAATATGGAATCTGAGTAAAAAGGATCAACTATATATCAACTCTGTGTGTGTTGTATGTGTGTTCATGTAAAACTTTGTTCATGGCCCTCATTTTCTTTACCTTTTTCTTTCCTTTTTTTAAAAAGGCCTTTATTATCACAGGCCTGCAGGTTTCCTTGATACTCATGATGAATTAGCAATATACCACAAGGTATGTAGGAAAATTGTGAAAAAGAAGAACAAATTATATTTATTTATATTTAATATATATCATTAAAATAATTTGTATTGTACACCTATGACAAAATTAAGACTTCCTATGATTAGCAAGATCTTAGGAACTTATCCCCAACCATTGAAAATATTTTTAAGTAGGAAATGTGTGTGTGTGTGTTCATAGAATAATAATAAATGAAAAGCCACTATTTTGGCTTTTGTATTAATCATCATGCCTTTTGGTTTTCTTCATATCCTTATCCCCATATGTATGTGTCCCTTATTAATATGTTGTTTAGTCTTTTTTTTTTTTGTACTGGGGATTAAACTCAGGGGCACTCAGCCACTGAGCCCTATTTTGTGTTTTATGTAGAGACAGGGTCTCACTGAGTTGCTTAGCGCCTCGCCATTGCTGAGGCTGTCTTTGAACTCGCGATCCTCCTGTCTCAGCCTTCCAAAGTGCTGGGATTACAGGCGTGCACCACGTTATTTAGTCTTTAAAAACTGAGTTGTTAAGTACAAACTTATCTTTATAAGGGAAGGGCAACATTGCTATCATTATACGAAGACTTTGAAGAGAAAAAGTCAAACAGATTCTTTTGTTCAAAGTCAGGCTTCAGATGCTCAGAGTGTTTAGAAGCCCATTCTGGGAAGTCAGCTGGCAAGGTCACCAATAAACCCCAGTACTTGGGGCTCTTCCCAAGCAGGAAGGACATTGAAACTATATTGCAGAGTGGGCCAAATCCAGCAGGAATGTGGTTAGGGACATAAGTCCACTCTGCATTTTCTCCTCTTCAGCTCCCTGGCACCTTCCTCCAGCTCTTCAGAGTAGGTCAAAGCCTTACACTGTAGTGGAGTGAAATAGGAGTTCTTTGCTGGTCCAGACAGCAAGCAGAAAAAAGCAGAAAATCTCATCAGTCCATGGCCAGAAAAGGCAAAAAAGAAGAATTTGGATCTAGCTTACCTAGTCATTTTGTTTTCAGGTTTTATAAGTGATCATAAATAGTGGGAATCTTTCCTGGCTCTCAGTCTGGTCTAGTTGCTCTGTGTTTGATGCATACCTATTAGCCTGCCATCCCCTTCCTTGTGCTCCTGGGGATTGATTACCTTCCTCCGTCTTTTATACTGGAGCACCTATTTACTGTCCCTTGGCATCCTTGTCATTGGCCCACTTTTGTTCTGACAACACATCCTACAGTAATTCTTCAGAACGTATGCATGGCAAGTAATTTATTGAGCTTCTCATGTCTGAGAATGTCTTTATGGTTATTGGTGGTTTGGTTGGATATAGAATTAAAGGTTAGAAATCATTTTCTTTCATGATTTTGAAGGTGTAGAGGACTGTTGTGTTCTTGCTTCTGGTGTTGCCATCGAGAGATCTAAAGCCATTTTGATTCCTAATAGATGGTGTAGGAATTGTGTAGCACCCTTCTCCTCTGGGCACTCTTACCTCCACTTGTGGAACCCTGAAAAATCATCTTGTCTGCAGTGATTTTAAATTCCACAGTGGTGTGTTTACAGACATGGGTTATTTTGCTGAGTACTTGGCAGGTCCTATTAAGTTGGGCTATTCATGATTAAGTTCTGGGAAATTTTCTTGAACTATCCTTTTAAGTTCTTCCCCTCCATTTTCTTTATTATCTCTGCTCTACTTTCTGGGAGGTTTCCTCAACATTGTCTGCCAGTGCTTTTTCTGAGTTTTAGATTTCTTTGTGTCTTTATTTTTCAAGAACTTTTGTTTTTCTAAAGTTCTAAGTTGCATTTTTTTTCATACTCGCAGTATTTTTCTGAGGATATTAATGGTAATTGGAAGTGTTTTTCTTGTGTAGTCTGTTTCCTTTAAGTTTCTCTTCTGTTTGTTTTGGCCTCTATTTTCCAAACTAGAGACTCTTCTCCAGATGTCTTAGGAGCCTTGGTTATCTACTCATGATTAGTAATAGAGCAGTGATTCTCTACAGGGGGCAGTTTTGCCCCACAGGGGACATTTGGCAACATCTAGAGCCATTTTTGATTGTCAAAGCTAGAGGAGGGGGCTTCTGGTGAGTACAATGCAAATGATATTTCCACAGAAGAAGAAAAAATTATCCAGCTCAAAATGATAATAGTGCTAAAGTTGGAAACCCTGCCACAGAGCACCTGAAAGCTGATTGAGGACTCTGCAGGTGCAAGTGCAACTTGTTGACTATGGTTTTCACTGGCAGGTGATCTAGTTGAGCAATTTGGGTAACTTTCTGTCATTATCTTTACATCTTTCCCACTTTGCTGTTCAGATATTCAGTATAAAAGTCTTGTCATCTTCTACCTTAAGGGTAAAGATCTGGCTTCCAGCATTCCCTCTGTTAGGTGAAAAGAAACTGGGATTATTTGTATTCAGTGTGTATGTGATCACATACTCCCCTTGCTTTCCATATAGTACCCCTTTTCTCATTGGCCTTGTCTTTCTGGCCCTGTGACCCTGTTTTACACTCTCTGGAGAGAAAATCTGTTAGGATGAGGGAAGGGCAGTTACCTATGATATAGAGTTCAGAGAGATCTAACACTCCCTAACAAATTTCATTCAAATCTTGTTATTTTAACCACACCCTCTCTTTACTTCTAGTTCCAGAATTATCTGGCGCTGTTAATTCATGAGCTTCTTGAAGATTCTGTAGTATAAATGAGTTTGGTTCCAAATTGGTTTTCTTATTTTCTTTTTGCAGCTCAGCTTTCCCAAGTCAGCCAAGTCAGTTACCATCACTTCATCTTTTGCCTTGACCCCCAAATTTGATTATTACCATTGTCTCCTCTCTTGTTCTCCCAGTCCTTTTTAGAAACCCTTTGGTATTTTAGAGGGGCTGGTGGGGGGAATAAATTAGATGCACTGTGCTCAGTCTGTCCTATTATTCCAGAAACTAACATGCTAGCATAATTTCTAACATAATTCTATTATGATATTTTGATATAGTTACCTTTAATATCAGAATTATTATCTATACTTAACCGTTCTTCCCACAAATGAAAACTAGAGGAGATAATTCTATGTCTTCATAGGGACACAGTTGTATTCTTTTCAAAACTTTAGGAGATTTTATAGCAATACTCACTTATATTCTGGTTTAATTGACCTTTAACCTAAAAACATAGACTTCTGTAAGCAACCATCTGCCTGAAGCAGAACCTTAAGTGACAATCCTAGTTAATGGTATTTGTAAAGAGTTGAATAAAGATCTGTGTATTATAAAATGTGAAATACCATCAATTATCATTCCATTTGATCAATACCCTAGGGTAAAAATTAGTGGAAATATGAAAAGATGGTAGTTTATGATGATGGCTTACAAACTATATCAATATTTTCCCCCACACATATACTCAAGGATTTATTGTGCCACAGATTTAAAATTTTAGGGATGAAATTTCAAGCATCAAGAGTGTACATGTGCCGGGCACAGTGGCACATGCCTGTAATCCCAGGACTTTGGGAGGCTGAGACAGGAGAACCGCGAGTTCAAAGCCAGCCTCAGCAACGGCGAGGCGCTAAGCAACTCAGTGAGACCCTGTCTCTACATAAAACACAAAATAGGGCTGGGGATGTGGCTCAGTGGTTGAGTGCCCTGAGTTCAATCCCCAGTACCAAAAAAAGAGGGTACGTGCCAGACTGAAACCTAGGCCCCTGAATTTTGCTCTTTCCTAAACTGTCATCCAAATAATAATAAGTATAGTAGATGAGTTACACACACTTTATCATCCCTTTCCATTTATGGGAGACCAAGCTATATTTTAAATTTTTTATCAGTTACTGCCAGGCGTGATGGTGCATGCCTGTAAAATCCCAGAGACTCGGGAGGCTGAGGCAGGAGGATCACACATTCAAGGCCATCCTCAGCACCTTAGCAATGCCCTAATAAGCAACTGAGCAAGACCCTGTCTCAAAATAAAAAAGGACTTGGGACTTAGCTCAGTGGGTTTAAACCCCTGAGTTTAATCCTCAGTACCACAAAAAAAATTTATCTATTTCTGCTGAGTTTTCACTTGAAGATGAAATCACATGCACACACAACTTTAAAGTAATTTTAGTGTATTAAATTTGGTTCACTTTTTTAGCCCCCTGCATATCATTGAACAACTGACCCTTAAAATGCCTTACTGTGACTTGTCCTCAGGTCCTGAATAGTTCATAGTAGCACTTATTTTCCTTGTCTCATGTTATAAAATTAGCTTAAGGAATTGGGGATATAAATTCATGGATTTTTAAAAGTTTCTGTGTTTTGTTGTTTCATTATTCCCTTTTCTTTTCTTTCTCCCTGGCTATCTTAATTTGACTCCTACGAAAGGGGTGGGGTGGGGAAGCTGTGCTTTCTTCCTCAGCTTTGTTCAAGCAGGAAAAAGTAAAGAATCGGCTCGATTGACCATGAACAATTCCACATACAGATCTCGGAAAGTTTCCAAAATGATGTAGTGAATTGAAGCACACTACACAAATGTAAACATAAATAGAGTCCCAAGGGTTTGTGTGTGGACAAAACCAATTACGTTAAGCATTTCCTGAAATTGCTTGCTATTGTTAGAATAAATACTCACAAGTAAGACACCCAGGTTGAAAATGAAAACATTTGTGGGAGTCCTGCCTCACTTTGTTGTATTGTCACAGAAGAAGATCTTTGAAGGGTTTTGAGTGATTATTGAAAAGGTCTTCTTTTCATTAAGTTTTGAAAGGTACATTATTTCCCTTTCTTTTCTTTCTAGGTTAGCTTTGTTAGGCCATTTGAAGAGAGATTTGAAGCTGTAGTGTAATTGATGTCCTCATGATGGTGTTCATCTGATTTGGGAGAAGTGTTTAATTCTAGGTTAAATTTTACATTCATTTGTTGTCCTCTAAAAAAAAAAAGACAAACTAAGGCAAGCAGTATCACAAGTATCTTTGTGTAAATGAAGAATTTTTTCATATGCTACTGAGCACATACATCCAGGTGTACTGTTTCTACCTGTGTGAAGGCATTCTTTCGTCTGTCCCCCTTCCCCAGGAGGTGAAAAATATACATAGGTACATGTTATGTTTTTGTATTTAGTGAATTATACCATACTTCAAATAAACTACTGTAGTACATTGCTATTGTGTTATGTTCATAGTCAATTCAAACATACACAAATCTTTTTGGATTATCTTGAGTTCTGATATTTATTTGATGACTTAATTTCAAAGAATTATGTTTGTTTTTGTGTGTGTGTGCATGTGTGTGTGTGTGTGTGTGTGTGCTGCCTGAGTGTGAGCATTGTCTTTTTTTTTTTTTTTTTTTTTTTTTTTTTGTAAAGCTAGGGATAGAACCCAGGGCCTTATTACATGAGAAGCAAATGCTGTACTACTGAACTATATCCCCAGCCTGAACATTGGCATTTTAAAAATCATCTCACCTGATTCAACTATGTGACCACTATTAAGAATCACTACTTTAGATTGAGGAGAGGACTGGGTTATCAAACAACTGGACCAGTGACTCTGCTGGTAGAAATTATTTCCTTTCCTGTGGCAATTTAAAACTATTCTAATTTGAAATTTAAGTAGGATGAAGGATTTCTCTGTGAATTCAAGTGAGACTGGAGAGATTGCTGGAGATCAAATCATGCATGAAGTGCCTTTTGGCCAGATTTTATTGGATTGTATTTTCCTTATTTAGGAATTACTTATATATTTTGTTTCTTGACTAAATGTGTGTATTCTAAGTACTTTCTCTCTGTCAAATTTTAAGCAGAGACATAATATGAGATTTTCATTTTTAAAGTAGTACTGCAAGAATGAATGGCAGAAACAATTCTGTTGTCATGGCAAAAGATGGTAGTAGGTCAAACCTAGGGTATGGAACATGGAGAGAAGTGGACAGGTTTGAGAAATATTTGATATAAATTCAGTAGGACTTGTTAGTGCATACTAGATAAGTGGTGGGTAAGATGAAAGGAAAGTGTCAAGACTGGCTTTAGTTTCACACTACCACTTCAATGAACCTCACTTATTTTGTTTAAGATGTTGATAATCTCTACAGAATATTACAATGACTATTTGCCTTGAACATAAGAACACATACTATGTAGAATTTTAAAAAATGATTTCAAATAGCAAATAACTTAGCTTCTACTTTTTCTGGTTTAATAATATTTTTAAATGAAGAATTGCCTCATGAATTACAGAAAAATATGTTCAAAATTACATTTCTTAAATTTTACTTTGAAAACTATATTTCATTGGGAGTTTAAAATAGAGTGGCTTAGTGATTATGTAGTATTCTACAGTAGATAATGAAACTCAGGAAGATGCTTATATGAAAGAGGAACTTAAGAGAATCAATAAATTAAAATTGATTTTTTGTTTTTTAGGGGTCCCTTCAGTGTTGTACGACGATGTATCAACAGAGAAACTGGGCAACAATTTGCTGTAAAAATTGTTGATGTAGCCAAGTTCACATCAAGTCCAGGGTTAAGTACAGAAGGTAAGAGATGGATTTCAAGTAAGTTATTTGATGTCTGGCTTTATTCCATCTCCAAATCCATTTATCAACCTAACCTTCATCTGGGGGTGGGAAAGCAAAGGGTATGATGTAGTGGGAAGTGGGTGGAGACAGTTTAAACTCCGTTCTAGTTTCTTAGAATTCTAAAAGATAGTGTTTAAAGAGTAATTTTAGTTATAAAGTCATCTAGGATTATTAACAGGCCTGTTTTTTATTTTTAACTAGGAAGAAAGTGAAATCTGGGCATATAAGTTTTTAGAGTCTCATTTGTAATTTGAATTCTGTAGTGTAATATATGGGATGGGAAGGAAGGGAAAATAATTGTAAGGATGATAATTGCAGATTCAGAAGCAGCTAAGATTAGGCTTTCTTGAGTGTATAAAGTCCTACCTTTATGCTTATGATCTAGTAGAACTGGAAGATTCATATATCACTTTTGCCTTACATGTCATATAATATAATGTGTGAAAATTTGAAAGATCAGTACTGTTAGGACTTATAGGACTTAAAATTTTATCTTAAAACACTAATATGGATAATCATATTTACATGTATAAATGTTTATAAGCAATATGTAAGCATTTTAAAGTTGCTTATTTTTAAATTTCTTAAACTATAGTTTTATGTAACCACAATTCATATTTCATAATTGATTATTATATTAACTTTTCTAATTAGCCTGTCTTTTAACTTTAAGCTTTTTCACAGTCCATTAAAAGACAAATCCTCTAATCTTTTCCTCTTTAATCCCAAGAGCAATGCAGTTGAGAATCTAGATTGTAAAATCTAAGGAAGAAGTAGCCTGTTTATGTTGTATTCAGTTAATTTTACTGTGGGAAGTAGAAGCACACAAGATGTGAGCTTCAAGTTAATCTCTTCATGTAGTCTATTTTCAGGATTATTACTTAAATACTTCTGTAACCCTCTGAATTATTACTATTCATATACTGTTTATAAAAGATTCTTAAAAGTTGCTACTTAGAATAACTGATTTAAGTGCTTTAATCTTTAAAATGATAACATTTAGATTTTATATTTTATGATTTCATAATCTGGAATTGGCTATTAACTACATTTGAATATAAATTATTTTATAAATTTAGCAAAATTTAAAA
Source organism: Geosciurus inauris (assembly GCA_004024805.1). Classification (NCBI taxonomy): domain Eukaryota; kingdom Metazoa; phylum Chordata; class Mammalia; order Rodentia; family Sciuridae; genus Geosciurus; species Geosciurus inauris. The sequence continues at coordinate 5,096 of PVHX01017503.1, read as the reverse complement.
TTTACTCTTAAGCAGGCTTTACAACTAAAATTATATTTTTTTAAAACTTTTGCAGTGCTAGGGATGGAATCCAAGGCCTCAGGCATGCTAGCCAAGCACTGTTTTTCTTAAACTTTTAACTGCCTTTGAGTTTAATACATTCTGCTTGATCGTTCCATACCTTAGTTGTCTAATAAACAAAATCTGAAGTATTGAAGTCATTTTGTATAAACCTAATTCACTAAACATATATCTTCAAACTCTATTTCTTTAAATATTCTGATACTGTCTATAATATTAGTAAGACTCCAATTTAAAAATCACAAATGTTTATCAATTAATTACCTATATTTAATAGGAGTAATATAAGCTAAATTCTCTTAACCATTGTTATAATTAAAATAAATATTCATAGCTTATTTTAACCCAAAATTATTAATACCAGAGGTTTGATTTATCTCATCATTATACCTAATTTACATCAATAAGCTAAAGACAATTTTTAGAGAGATAATTAATTACTTTCTCATTTAGTTGAGGTGGCTTATTGACAGATTTCTTCAGCCAGAATGTGAGACTGAATCTCTGTTTATTGTCACTTAGAGAGTCAAACTCCAGACTTGAAAAGGGAAGACAGCTTGTCATATAATCCCTGGGCTTCAGTTCTGTCTTTACATAGTGTAACATATGGGATCCTATCACTGAAGTCATACCTCACTCCTTCATTGCTTTGGCAATGTAAATGTCTTGAAGTCCTGTCCTAAAGACAAAGTCAGGTCATTCAATTGATCTTTTGTACTTGTAAGCTTCTTTGAACTGAATGGAATCCTATATTCTTTTGATATCTAGCCTATATGGTAGGGCCACAGCTTATATATGTTCAATGATATCCAGTTGAATTCTTCATATTTCTCATGACTTTAGCTAGTTTTGGTTAGAGTTCAGTGGTATTCAAGTGAAAATATTACAATTGGCCCTTTATATTTATAGAACCAAACTATAGTTTTCCCCATCTTTAGCACGATGATTCATTATAAGTTAACCAGGAAACTGAAGCAGAATTTCATCTTTACCACCTTCACCTGTTTTGTTTTGTATTTTGCTTTGCAATGGAATCCACATGCCCTCTGTTGCTTATGTTTACACTAACTTTCTTACCTTTATTCTGACTTACATTTTATTATATAAGATGTATAATACATGCAACAAATAGCAAATTATTTTATTACATAAAACCTCTATGAATAGTACCCTCCTCATAACTTACCAAACAACTTCTTTCAACCCTTTTCCAGCCACTACAGGCAAAACGTCTTTTCTCCTCTGTTCTTCTGGTCCATTTAAAAACTAGTAGGGTCACAAAATGACTTTATCCAATGACAGAGTGTACAAAGAGGTCCTGTATTAAGAAGAAACTAGTTTTGAAGTAAAATTTAACACAGTAAAAAGAAGTCCATAAGTTCAAATAAGAATATCTAGAAATAGGGGCTAGGATTATAGCTCAGTGGTATAGTGCTCACCTAGCACATGTGAGGCACTGGGTTCCATCCTCAGCACCACATAAAAATAAACAAGTAAAATAAAGGTATTGTGTCAATCTACAACTAAAAATGTATTTATAAAAAAGAATATCTAGAAATATGTTTTCTAATTAAACCAGTCTCTCAGGCAACAAATAATTTAAAAATCTACTTTATATTATCCTTTTCTACCTCATTTTATTATTTTATTTTTGGCTTTGTGATTTATTTGATCTTTGTCATTGCCTCAATATTTTTCCTATTTTCTTAGTATATTTCTATTCAAATATATTATAAGTGGAATAGGTTTCATAAAGGGCTACCTGGGAGTCTGTCATATGCTATTTATTTGGATAGGTCATTGTAATACAAAGACAATATGAATACCTATACTTAAGAGACTTAGATTTTAATAGTCCCTAATTATTGTTTGTTTTTATTAGAAAAAATGTGTAATAAATTCTAAGTAAAAAATGTATAAATCAACTTTTGAAATAAAAGGCTTTAGTTGCAGATGACTAATGTATGTTTAATGTTAAATTCTCATTGCCATACTAAAAATGAAATAGTATAATTATCTGAATGTGTTCTGTATTTTGCCATCAAAATCACAATTTTCATGTTCTTTTTTTTAACTTGCAGGCTGCAGGGTATCCAATAATCTCTTGAAATTATAAACAGATTTATGTCTATATGCTCATTCTCCTAGAGAGAAATAGGCCACAGATTTTATTAAATTCCTAATAAGGCATATTAATCCTAAACAATCTAGAATTTTTCCTTTCACATGTATGAAACAGTGAATTTGATACTTGTAAACATGAGATGAAGAAGTTTCTATTAAATGAAACTTATTTATAAATTAATTACATTTATTTATATAATTAAATACATTTATTTATATTTAATAGCTTTACCTATTAAATATAGTTATAAACTGCATGCATAAACTTACAAACTTATAGATATAAACTTCATATAGTTATATAGTTATAAACTGCATTAATTTATGTTAGAATATTACTTCTGATTAGAAGATATTACTTATTTACATAGTTCTCAATAATGAAACCCCAAGATTATGAACTTGAACTTTCATTTAATATACTTTTGTTCTTTACTCTGCTGAGCCACTAAACTAGACTTTTATTTTAAAAATAGGTGTCCAAGCCGGGCGCGGTGGTACAAGCCTGTAATCCCAGCACTTAGGGAGGCTGAGACAGGAGAATCGCAAATTCAAAGCCAGCCTCAGCAACGGGGAGGTGCTAAGCAACTCAGTGAGACCCTGTCTCTACATAAAACACAAAAAATAGGCTGAGGATGTGACTCAGTGGTCGAGTGCCCCTGAGTTCAATCTCCAGTACCAATAAATAAATAAAAATAGGTGTCCAAATTAATTCAGACAAATAAGGAAATTAGAAAAAGGTAAAATGGATGGGATTAAAAACTGAATTGTCGCTGGGTGTAGTGGCACACGCCTGTAATACTAGTGGCTCAGGAGGCTGAGGCAGGGGGATCAGAAGTTCAAAGCCAGCCTCAGCAAAAGTGAGGTGCTAAGCAACTCGGTGAGACCCTGTCTCTAAATAAAGTACAAAATAAGGCTAAGGATGTGGCTCAGTGGTCAAGTACCCCTGATTTCAATCCCCAGTACACATACTCACACACACAAACTGAATTGTCAAAGTTCTGAGTTCTTAATAGGACTCAGTTCTTTGTGGTTTAATTGTTAGAGTCCAAAAATGGCAGTTTTTGCTTTGTAATATTATAAGTTGCCCTCTAGAAAGAGTATAGATTGGGTTCCAGTTTACATAATTTCCAAGAATATCTTGTTCTAAAAGTTCCATGGTAGTGAGTAATGTCAGCAAAATTGGAGGAGTATGGTTTTTAGACAGTTCTCACCTCCACAAAAGGAATGAAAAACTGACAAAATGTCAGAATCAACCCTGGAAGATCTGTTGGGGTTAGGGAGACAAAGCTGAGTATGGAACCCAGGGCTGCACACATGGAAGGTAAGCTGCACCCCTAGCAACACCCTTTTTTTTTGTACCAGGGAATGAACTCAGAGATACTGGACCACTGAGCCACATCCCCAGCCCTATTTTGTGTTTTATGTAGAGACAGGGTCTCACTGAGTTGCTTAGCACTTCACCATTGCTGAGGCTGGCTTTGAACTCGCGATCCTCCTGTCTCAACTTTCCAAAGTGCTGGGATTACAGGCGTGCACCACCATGCCTGGCTACCCTGCTCTTTTGAGATGGGGTCACTTATAGTGTCCAGACTGGCCTGGAACTTGTGATCATCCTGTCTCAGCCTCCTGAGTAGCTAGAATTACAGTAGCATGCCACTGTGCCTGGCAGCCCGAGAAGAATTTAGTCAAGAAAAAAAATGGATGATTCTTGGTAAGAACAGTGAACTTCATAGTACTATAACTTGCAGCATTCCCATCTGCATCTCTTTAGCTTCTTAGTATCCTTGAAAACAAACAATTCAAAAGTATGATGAGAACCAGCAGCCTGGCAGCGACCAAAGAAGTTAAAACAGGGAAGAAACTTTTTCAAAACCTCTTTCCCAAAATATTTTCATTGGGTGGGGTGGGGGACAGTGTCTGGTAGTTTTTAGGAGACCCCGGTTGCAAGGTTGTTTTTATTTGGCCTGACTGAGAGTGCAAAAAATCTTTACTCCAGGGGCATTTGCTAAAAACTTCTGTTTAATGTCATTGCTGCCTGAGGCAATAGATAACACAGTTCAAACAAACAAAAAACTAACCAAAAGCTTAAAAAGAAAAGCTTAGGCATGAAATGTCTATAACATATTCCTGGGAATCAAGAAAGCTATGCACATGTGTAGGGCTGTGAATGTGCTCAAGAAAAATCTGAGAAGGCCTTAAGCTATCACCTCTGGCTGACTGTTAAGTTCTGCAAACAGGATGGTAATACAGAGATGTCAGCTCTCAGACTGAGTGTTGAAGGTATCCCCACAATACACAAAAGCTAAGCAAACCAAACAGAGACTTTAGCAGCCACACACAATAAAGAATACAAACATTATAGAAATTATTCCCCAAAAATCATTAAAGAGCATTAAGGAAAAAGAACATCAGTAAACAGCAGCAGCAACAACAAATCCTGGAGGAGGAGGGATTCTGATGTTTAGAGTTGACATAGTTCTTAAAATATGCAGTTTTCAACAAAACAAATCATGAAGCATGCATGAGAAGAAATTTTAAAAGAATGGCTTATGCACAGAAGGGAAAAAGCAATCAATAGAAACTGTCCGTGAGCAAACCCACATGTTGGACTTATTAGAAAAATAATTTAAATTAACTATTTTTAATGTGCTCAAAGAAATAAAGGAAACCATGTCTAAAAAACTAAAGGAAGCCGGGCCCGGTGGTGCAAGCCTGTAATCCCAGCACTTAGGGAGGCTGAGACAGGAGAATCGCGAGTTCAAAGCCAGCCTCAGCAAAGGCGAGGTTCTAAGCAACTCAGTGAGACCCTGTCTCTACATAAAACACAAAATTCGGCTGGGGATTTGGCTCAGTGGTCGAGTGCCCCTGAGTTCAATCCCTGGTACCAGAAAAAAAAAAAAAAAAAAAAA
>PVHX01017502.1:0-39830 GCA_004024805.1 Geosciurus inauris | reverse complement strand
CTACCCTTTTCCTCAGCAAGCATGGAATTTACACTTTGAACTTCAGTTTCTATCATTGGTTTACAAATACCTCTAGTATGGCAGGAGTATTCTCATTCACACAGTTTGCGGAGCTGAACCTGCTAATTTGTGAGGCTCTGTAGAAAATGAAAATGAGGGGCTCCTTGTTCACAAGTTACTAAGAATTTTAAGATGGTGGGAGCATGACATTAAACCAAGTGAAGACTTCTTTTAAGCACAGAGCCTGAGCGACCATACAGACTCATGTGACCTCTCTGACAAACTCTTTTAAAAAATGTTAAATGTTAATATTAATTTTTTTAACTACAGTGTTTTTGAAGTATTCACAGTTTCTAGATATTTTGTGATACTCATAAAAATGACATAGATTTAACTTCCATTATATTTCCTATTTAAAAACAAAACTCAACAAACTTTAGACAAATTATTGTAACCAGAGTTTATTTTAGCAAAGAACAATTCCAGGCAACCCTCAGAACCAGGAGTAGTGTAGACAGTTCTACCCAGAAATGTGAGTAAACAATATTTAGAGACAGAAAAAGGCAATACACTACAGAGAAACCTTGATTGGTTAGAGCTTAGCATTTGCTATATTGTCTGATCAGTTTGCATTCTGTGATTGTTGAAAACTCAGATGCTGTGATTGACCTAGAATCAACTACCTGTTAAAAGAATATACTCTGACTTAGGTTGTCGTTTGCATGCATAGTAAATATGGTGTGGTTCACTAAATAAGATTTCAAAGTCTGGAGGCAGTCTCAGGCCAAATTTAATTTAATATTTACATCCCCAGTAGTCTCAAATTACAGTTGAAAAAAGAGAAAAAATAATTCCCCTTCTTACAAACATGGTTGTGAGATGAATTACAATTTTTCCTCAACAACTATATATTAACATTCCATTAGACTTCGATGGCAGGCAATTTTAAGTATTGGAGTATGAGCAGATCCTTTTTCACAAATTATAATGTAGGAGAAAGGGGAAGAAGATAAATATACACACGAAAAAGTTACCTTGCTATCTTTTCATTATTGCCATTTTCTGATTTTCATATTAATCTCTCCTGATTCTTCAAGAATATAACTAGATTTTTTTTTCTTCAAACTACATTGTGTTATAAATATGCAGGCATAAAAAGTAGTGTCAAATATATTTTGAAGTATCAACTTCAGATTTTTATTTGTTAAAGATTAAGCATTGCCACAACACCATCTCCCATTCTAGGGTTTGGTGTCACTAAACAGTGTGTTATACCAGGGACATTATAGAAACACTACTGATTTAAATTTTGGACATATTATTTTAGATCATTTTTAAATTAATTTAGTTAGTTTTTAGTTTTTTTTTTTTAATCGCTGTGCCCAAAAGGCCTGACAAGAGGATGTAGAGGATGAAAAGTTTATTTTGGATCAGTTTATTTTGTATTTTAGAAGTTTATTTTGTATTTCTTAATACATGAAGCGTCACTTGCTATTTCTACTCACAGTTCATTAGCCAGAACTAATGAACTTCAAGAAGGTAGGAAGTATAGTCATCTGGGTGCCCAGTTAAAAGAAGTGACTCCAATATTGGTAAGCACCTTAAATACTCAAAAAAAACATTTTGAAATTGGAATGAAAAGCAGAGAAAAAAATATTTTCAAGTGTTACAGGTCTAAAACTTTATTCTACTATCAGTTTTGATTGGTAGTTTGTGTCAATGGAGGATTCTATGGAATTAATTTAAACTGAATTTGAATACATTTTCCCAATGTTTTATTGCCTGCAATAATGCTAACAACAAATATAATGTAATTGTTATTCTTGGCACCTTGAATTCTATAATTTTGCAAGGATATTTCTCATGAAAGTCATTGTAAATTGTTATTAAATATCAACTCAAACTAATTTTTTCCTTTCCAGAGATTTTACATCTTTGATAGTTATTTAAACCTTTAAATTTCCTCTATAAATCTTATTATTATTTATTTAGAGCAACAGACTGAGCTTCCAGACTAATTAAATAAAATATTTCAGGGTCTGGAGATAAAGTTCAGTGGTAGAGCCAGTGCTTAGTATGTGCAAGGACGTGAGTACAATTCCCAGCAGCAAAACAAAAGGAAAATTCAAATTTTTATAAGCTTGAATGATACCCGTGACCTCTGTATTTCCCACTCATGTCTGAGTTCTATTTAAAAAAGAAGTAGGCGATAATGTAGTTGAGTTTGTTAAGCATCACTTGTCTCATTGTTGATCTTATCTACTTACCTCTACTTTCTGACGCATAAGCATCACTTCTGTCCAAGTCTAACATCTTCACTCAACACTTTTGTGTGTGTCTTCTCAACCTTTGCACACTTATTTCTCTAACCGGCCACTTTCACTTTCCACCTTATCTTCCTAAGCACTTGCATATTTGGTGATTCATATAGCATAAAATTAACCACTTTAAACAACTGTTTAGCATTCAGTGCATATGCAGTATTCTGCAATTATGACATTTGTCTAGTTCCAAAATATATTTATCATCTCAAAAGGAAAATCTACTATTAATACAAAACGATTTACTTTCTGTTTCCCATACCTGTCCCTCTTTATACTCTAGAAAAAACTACATTGTTCTTTGTTGTGTTTTTGTGTGGTTTATTTATTTGGTGGTACTAAGGATCAAACTCATAGTCTTGCACATACAGACTACATTCCATCTTTATGTATTTATTTACTCTAGATAAATGGAATCATATAATAAATCATGTTTTATGTTTGACTTCTTCCACTTAGCGTAGTATTATAGCATTATCAAGCCTTCATTCCTTTTATGATTGAAAAATATTATTGAATAATATTCTATTATAGAGATATACCACTTTTTGTTTATCCATTTGTCAACTGATACACATTTTGGATGTTTCTGTTTTGGCTATTGTGAACAGTGATACTATGAACAGCCATATAAAAGTTATTTAAATATCTGTCTTCAATTTGGGGGTGAAAGGAGATTAAAGCATAGGAGTGGAACGGTGGGTCATATGATAATTCTGTTTAAATTACGGCTAAACTACATTCCTTCAGCAAGGTTCAAGAGTTTCACTTTCTCTATATCCTCAGTAGCACATATGATTTTCTTGTTTGTGTTTGTACTGTTTTAACTACAGCCATGGTAGCGAATGTAAACTGTATATTGTCATGGTTTTGATTTGCATTTTTCTACCATAATGATGTTTAGAATCCTTTCCTGTGTGTTCTGGTCAATTGTATACCTTTTGCTAATTTTTAAATTGGGTTGTTTCTCTTCTTGTTAAGTTATAAGAATTTGTTCTATATTTTATATATTACAACTTTATCAGATAAGAGATTTGAAAATATTTACTCCCACTTTATAAGTTATATTTTCACTTTCTTGTTAATGGCTTTGATGCATAAAATATTTTACTTTTTAACAGGTCTATTTTATCTACTCATTTTTTATTTCATTACTCATGCTTTTAGTGTCACATCTAAGAATTATTTGCCAAACCCAAGGTTCTGCAGAGTCACCTGTTTTAAGAGATTTATTCTACGTTTACTGTTAATTCATTCTGAGTTAAATTCTGTAAATGGATCCAACTTCATCCTTTTACACAGGAATATCCAGTGGTCACAAAGCAGTTTATTGAAGATGCTATAATTTCTTCATTGTATCTTCTTTGCACACTTGTCAAATATCATTTCAACCCAAGTATCCATTGACAAATGAATGGATAAAGTAAATATGGTATATATACGACAGATTATTATTCAGTCTTTTATAAAAAGAAGAAAATGCTGCCATTTTTGACATGTTTGAAACTGTTAGATATTATGTTAAGTGAAATAAGGCATTTGCAGTAGGACATATACTTCAAGGTTCTACTTACATGAGACATCTATCATAAACTCTTAGAAGCAGATATTACAATAGTGGTTGCCAGGCACTACAGAGTAGTGGGAAGGGAGAGTTCTTGATAGTTATAAAGTTTCAGTTATGATGGATGAATAAGTTCTAGAAATCTGCTGTACAACATATTGCCTACAATTAACAATGTTGTACTGTGTTCTTCAAGGCTTGTTAAAAGGTAGATCTCATATTAAGTATTCTTACTACAAAAAATGTTACAAATATATAAGGAAACCTTGGGAGGGATTGGATGTGTCTATCCAACTGTGATAATGGTATCACAAATATCTACATATTCCCAAACTCATCAAATTGTACACATTAAATATGTGCAGTTCTATGTATATCAGTAATATCATAATAAAGTTGTTAAAATTGTGATATATGAAAATCATGAAGATAATACTTTCTACCTCATAGAATAATGTCAGCATATTAAATGGCATTAATGTCTATAGAAAATAGAATAGCACCTACTACGCTATGAATGCTAAATTAATATTAAATTTGTTCTATTCTCTCTCTTCATATATTTTGTTAGTCATGCTTTAAAATATTCATTAAAGAAGATTGACAGATGTATTCACAATTCTATTTGCACTCAACTTACATGCGAAATCAAATGTAGACAACTTATAGTTTTTTACATTATTATTAGATATCATTGTTTGCTGTCATAAAAATATGTTCTTTTTCAAAAAACATTAAGTTTTATTCAAGTTAAGAATCTGTTTAAACATTTTAAATTCATGTCACTACTTATACTTCTAATCTAAAAATTTTATTAAGGAAATTTATAAAGCATAAGTTTATAAAACAGAAGTTAATGCATATAATAGGATGTAAAAAATGAAGTATTGGTTCTAAATCTGATAATGATTATTTCCCTGATGCATCAGAAACTTAAAATTGCTCAAGATCACCCAATTTATAACAACATAACTGTTTTTTAGGCAATTTTACATCAATGTTCTGTTCTTAATCCCTAGAATGATTTGTTTGTGTAATTCAAATTAATCTATTAATTCTTTAAAAGAAACAATTTACAACACTTTATTTTCTAAAGTTCTTACACTTTTTATTTTAATATATACTTTTAATCTTATGAATTCTAGATTATTTGAACTAATTTTTTAGGCAATATGAAAATAGATTGAAATGTTCTTATATTTTCTACTAAAACAGCTTTATCAGAAGCAGTTTATATTTTCCAATTGCTTAAGTATCATTTTGAAAAATAAATACTATAATAACTCTAAGAAAAAGTTAAACAAGTAGATCTTGCTCATAAGTAATAATAAGCTTAAAAATAAGTTAATAAAATTGCTTTAAAAATTACTTTCCTGTGATTTTTTTTTTTTTTTTTGGTACTGGGGATTGAACTCAGGGGTACTCAACCACTGAGCCACATCACCAGCCTTATTTTGTGTTTTATTTAGAAACAGGGTCTCACTGAGTTGCTTAGCACCTCGCTGTTGCTGATGAGACTGTCTTTGAACTCTTAATTCTCCTGTCTCAGCCTTCCAAAGTGCTGGGATTACAGGCGTGTGCCACCATGCCCAGCTCTTTCCAGTAATTTTTAAGTGATAATTCCATTCAAGTTCCTATCTTTGAGATTGTTTCCGTCCTATGCTTTTGTTAAATTTTTGTTTTATCTTTACAATAATGAATTAATAATAAAATATTCTGCCTAATGACACTACTGTTCTGTTTATCTTATTCTGATATTGACATAAAATGTCTAGAGTAATAAAAAGTGAAGATTTTATGAATACACTACAGGAATCAAGTTTTCTAAAGGTACTAGTAATGGAAATATTAACTACAAAGAAAGTGCCTGATTTTTTATATTTCTTAAAGTGTACTTTGTAGTAATATTTGAGAATATATACACTAGTATCTACAATGAGATTGTTTAATGTCTGGAAATTATGACTCCAGAAAACTATCTCACCAGATATGATAAAGAAGTGATCACTTATCTGGTAAATTACACTTAAATTTCCATTTTAAAAAAAATTTTTTCCCTAATCAAATGGAGAGAACTCAATTTTAAAACCCTAAAGCTCTCTAGTTGGCAGTGGTATTATAAAATATATTTCTATTTTAAACTGATATGTTCCACATACTTCTTTGGTTTGAATTAAGCAGCTTTATTTAAGCAGAGAAATTTTGAAGAAAATTGGCACAATAAAATAAATATTAATATTTTTCATGACTATTTCTAATTGATAACTTCTAACCACATCTATTAGCAATATAACTGAGAACTTTATAGAAATTAGAAATCCTATGTGATGTTTTTAATCTTTGTTGCTTTTATGAAAAAGCAGCACAAATTCAGTTTGGATTGTGGAGATATACAATTCAGTCAAAACTCTATCTTATAAAATATAATAGGCATCTTCTATTCCTACCAGATAAAGCCATTTGTGACTTTAAATGTTAGTTCAAACTTACTATTAGTCAAGATTCTCCAGAGAAACAGAACCAATATGATAAGAAGATAGATAGATAGATAGATAGATAGATAATGAAAATATTTCTTATGGGAAACGGCTCATACAATTATGAAGGCTAAGAAGTACTATAATATGCTGTCTGCGAACTGGAGACACACACAAAAAAGCCCATGGTGTATTCAGTGTGGGTCTACAGGACGAAACAGGGGAGTAACGATTTTGTTCCTAATCTGAGCTAAAAGTTTGAGAAGTGAGAAAAGAAGAGTACTAGTGTAAATCTCTGAATCTAAAGAATTAGGATCCAGCACCTACATTGTCCATAAGCAAAAGAAGAGGGAGGTCCCGGCCTGCAAAAAGAGATATAATTCACCATTCCTCCACATTTTTCCTCTATTTGGGCCCTCAATGAATTCCTTGATGCTCATTCACATAGGCAGAACAAATCTTCACTCAGTCTACTGATTAAAACGCTAGTCTCTTTCAGAAATAACTTCACAGGCACAATCAGGAATGTTTTGCCAGCTATGCAAGCATTCATCAGTCCAACCTAGTTGACACATAAAATTAACCATCAGAATTATCATTTTTATCATTTTTGTCAAGTTATTCTCCTCAAATATAATTTTCTTTTTACCTGGTAACACTACTTTTCTAACCAAATGTGCCAAATATCTATGAATCAACCTACAATCAATATCTTTTCCTCATATTCTTCTCTATACCTTCATATTTACTGTTTTTAAAAAATTTCTTTCCCTGACTTTATTGTAATAATTTATTTACATTTATATACTTTTTAAACTCAGATACTTATATATCTTATTTTTTAGCTCATTTCTTATCTACTCATGGCATTAAGTCTCAAATTTTTTTTTTCTAAAATGCTAAACAAATGATATCATACTCCAGGAGAAAATTCTCCAAAGGTTAAATGTTTTCTATAGAGAAAAGCACAAAATTTTTAGCATACTATGGTTTGGTACTCTAGCTTCTTTTACTTTATGTTAAAATATAATGAATTATATCTAGTTTCTAGTAATAGTATTGGCAGATGCTTTCCTTTGTTAAAGGAAAAAGCCACATGGCTTTTTAGAAGATACAGAGGCAGACTTTGTAAACAATTTTGTGGCTTGGGTTAGATCTTTGGCATTAGAACCTAATTAAAAAGACCAAAAATCATTTTGTTTTTGGTAATTGTTTAAATTACAGCTGGATGATGAGATCTTATAAGAATCTCAAATGCTATCTCATAATCATTATCACATCAGATAGTTCAACAAGTAATCCTACAGCAAAAGAAACAAGGAGGGAAAACTTAAATGTAATTACGGTTAATATTTTCCAGAGAAACTTCTGATCAATGGAATTGGGCAATTATGCAAATGATCACTAGATTGATGTACTCTGTCCTTGTACAATATGGTGGAAACTGAAAAAAGAGAAAAAAATAATAAAAATAAAAGTAATGGCCTTGGGAACAATTATCAACTCAGCTATAATGCTCCCTACTCAACAAAGGTTAAGAGAAATTGGGCAAGGTTTTTTTATGTCTCTGATGGAACAAAATAAGCACAGGGCTATTCTGTAACCTTGCTTGATGATAGTACAAAAGGTCTCAGCCACCACAAAATAACCAGTTCCCTCCCTTAGCTAAAATGAATGACTGATATTTCTTTACCAATGACAACTCTTGCTCCAAATACTTATTCTCATCTCCTACAAATGAATTATTAAGAAATCTAGTCACTGAAATGCTTTCAATTTCTGATAACACTGAATCCTAGAACTCTCCTCCAAACCACCTAACAGACACTAATTCTTTTTACCTACATACTTCTTTATAGGCATTTCCCTTGCAGTAGAAAACTAATATACTTAACTCTGTCTGAACACAGGCAGTAGTTTTATGGCAGCCTCTGCACATTGCACTTCACAATACTACATTCCTTTCTATCATTTACTTCCATACTTAATCATTAGGCTTTGGGGTTTTTGTTTGTTTGTTTGTTTTTAGGAACAGGTGATTGAAGATATTTTATTGTTTATATTTCATGTTAAGTACGAAAGTAATCATATTCATTATACAATATGCACAGAGAAAAACATACCATAATTAGGGATTTCCAAATACTTAAAAGTTTCTGAGGATGGAACCAATCTAGAACACATGTTACTACAAGATTTCTGAACACTTGGCTTCAGCACATTTTTGGGACAAAATGAACTACCAAGGAAACAACCAGGCACAGACTATCATCCAAAGAACAGCATCTGAGGGGGCTCCTAACTTTCCAGCAGCCTAGGCATCGTGGAGTCTCAAGGCAATTATTGGGTTTTTAACATTATTTTTCATAAAAACTTTAAGCTATTTCAGATTTTCACATTTTCATTGTACTTACCTGGTTTATCCTATGTCCATTTTTTTTTCTAAATTTTAATCTCTAATAAGATTGTCCTAAACTGAAGTTTTGACCCTCTGTAACTCTGTAATATGATAAGAGCGTGATAGCCAATTTTATATGCCCAGTTGACTGGGTAAAGGATGCCCAGATAGCTGGTTTTTAAAAGCATTATTCCTGGGTTTGTCTGAGAGTGTTTACGGAAGACATTAGCATTTGCATCAGTAGACTGAGCAAAGAGGACCTATCTACTCTCCCAGGGTGGATAGAAATCCTCCAATCCATTGAGGATCCCAATGGAACAAAACAGAGGAAGGGCAAATTCTCTCTCTCTCTCTCCCCCTCCCTCCCCCTCCCTCTCTTTCTTTTTCCTTGAGCTGAGACATCCATCTTCTCCTGATCCAGACATGAGTGGTGCTGATTCTCAGACCCTCAACCTCAGACTGGGAGTTACTTCTCTGACTACCTTATTTCTTAGAACCTAAGACTCAGATCATATTTTGTCATCAACTTTCCTAGAGATCCAAATCACAGATGGCATAGTGTGGGACTCCTTGGTTTCCATAATCACATAAGTCAATTCTCAGAATTTCTCTCTCTTTCTCAATTCTGTTTCTCCAGAGAACCCTTAAGAATGCAGTGAATTTCCATTTAAATTCCAACTTGAAATGTATCAGTGGGGTCTAGTTGCCCTCCAGATCCGACCTAGAAAAATAATAAAAATGTGGACAATAATCATCTTTCCAATCCTTTCATTGGCCTCTCTACCTTTGCTGTTTATACACTATTGCTGATCACTTGAAGTCCTCTGGCTTCTTTATGTTGTTGTTTACTCATTTTATGTCTCTAATCTTTCCTCTCTCCATGTATCTTTCCTCTTGCTACATATTTTTTAGACCTCAGTGTATGTGTCACTGCATTTAGAAAGACATTCCTGAGTATACTTAGATCCATTATAACACTGACCACCTAGCAATATATTATCTTAAGTCTTACCCTCCAGCTTCCCTGTCCTCAACCCTCACAAGTTCTATGAGGGCAGCAAGAACCATGCCTTTCTTTTTTTTTTTTTAATTTTTTTTTAGTTGTAGATGGACACAAATATCTTTATTTTATTCATTTATTTTTATGTGGTGCTGAGGATTGAACCCAGTGCCTCACGCATGCAAAGCAAGCGCTCTACCACTGAACTACAATCCCAGCCCCCATGCCTTTCTTGATCACCTCAACATTTATGTAAAAGAAGTCTTCTTTTAATGCTTATAACTACTTTAGAAAACTTGTCATATATTTTATTAACTGTACTGTTACATAAAGTGATTAATAAACCTTTATGTGAGAATTAATGGAGTATATGGGACATCACTTACAAAGGGTGTAAAATTAAACAAATTGCAAATTTTTGCTCACTTGTATTAACTTTCAAAGGGGATGAGAATATTTATCTCAGATACATTGTTTTTCATATTTAATTAAACATATTATTTACTATAGAGAATATAATCTAAACAACTTATAGTACATATAAACATATGTATGCACAAATATAAGAATGTCAGCTAGTTTAATGTCAATTTTCCTTAAAAATATTAACATACATATTCTTTCAGGTAATTTTTATATTTTAGATTATTATTTTCTAAATTTCCCTTTTAAACTCTGAGATCTTCTCTATGAGACTATTTGATTCTTAAACTTTTTTTCCTGAATATCCCTTTGCTTTCATAACAATAATTCAGGACCATGAATATATTTATGTGGGAAATATATGTTAATAGTCAATGTACTGGAAACTCAAATTAAAAATTCTTTAAAGCATTTATGTACTAACTTATTTAAAATTAGAACCATTCTCCATCTACATTTTCATGTAAAAGTATATTTTTATTAAAAATCACTGCCATATGAAAAAATTACAAGGAGGGGAAGTTTTTACATTTTGGTAAATTTTCTAACAACTGAATGTTTTATCCTCTCTGCATTCAATCTTTTGCAGCATGCATTATTTCATTTGAAATATAATGCACTGGTCGCATGGTAAGTACTGAGTCACTGAATACTCTTTCCCATCATAAATGTATTCCATTATACAATTTCAAAAATTATATTAATTAATATTACTACTGTTTAATCAGAAAAGTCTCTTTCAGTGTTAGGAAGCTGTCAAAGCCTTAATACTGAAGTTATCCAAAATTCTAATTTTAGCTTAAAAGCTTACACTACATTACAGGGAAAACAATTTCATTAATTTTATTGAAGTCTTATTTCATTTATTTTTAAAATATAATTAATCATAGTTTTTCATAATTTTAAAATAATTGTGTTCTGTACAAAAACAAAACAAAACAAAAATTAGTTCAGCTCATCATTCAAATAAGTCTTTTTTTTTTTTTTTGGTACCAGGAATTGAACTCAGGGGTACTCAACCACTGAGCCACATCCCTAGCCCTATTTTGTGTTTTTATGTAGAGACAGGATCTCACTGAGTTGCTCAGTGCCTCACCATTGCTGATGGCTGGCTTTGAACTCGTGATTCTCCTGTCTCAGCCTCTCAAAGTGCTGGAATTACAAATGTGAGCCACCGTGCACACCTCAAATAAGTCTTTTTCCTAAAAACAACTACCACATGTATGCATGAAGAATGTCTCATTCGTATTTTTAATTTTGCTTCTTAGACTAGTAAAAAATATTGTGCTTAAGGGTCAAGTTTTTGAAATCAATTATGTTCCTGTTTTATCGAGATCATTAAGTTATATTGAGTATTTTTTCACATACTTGTTGGTTATCTGTATGCTTTTTTATGAGAAAAATACATATGTATCAAATTATCAAACTGTACCCACAAATATGAACAAACATTATTTGTCAATAAAAATATCTTAATAAAAACAATACAAAGAACATTGAAACATTTTAAAAATTATTATAGTGTGATAGTGAAGAATATAACAACTGTTAACAATTGACATGTACAGAGGTATCACCTAACTGAATTTACAGAAGGCCCATTGCTGAATTTACAGGCAAATTTGAGCCAGCCTACATTATTGTACTGGGATAAAAACTGGCAGGATGAGTTAACTAGAGAGTCCATGGAATAAGATAGATTGACAATTAAATAAAACACTTGAAAAAATATCAACACAAAATGAGCTAGACAGAGGAAAAGAACAAATATTCAACACAATTGTTCAATAATTATAGACAGTAAAATGCTTTGGGAAGAAGGTTTTAAAATAGAGCTTAAAGACCTAAGTTATTAGCTGGTAGCAAGCAATCTAATTAGGAAGCAGAGAAGATGGTTGCATGATCTAGGCTGCAGGTTCATAGTGGATGAATGAAAATTCAAGGGACTTAGAATGCTGAGGATGCTGGCAAAAATTCGTTGAAAGTATTGTAGATGGAATCTAAACTACCTAAGGAAAGAAAGAAAACAATGTGAAAACTAGTGAATAGAGGCAGAAGAGTAAGTTTAATGAGACAAAAATAATCAAATTTCAAGGTTTATAACTGGCATAAATTCAGTAAATAACCACATTAATTGAAGTGAAGGAATAAAGTAACATAAATCCATAGTCCAGAGGAAGTGTGGAAAGTTAATATATGTGGCTGAGCCACAGAATAGGTAGGCCACTCACATGAATGCCACACATTTCTACAATAAAAACTTTACTTGAATTACAGGGGGAAAAACAAAAACTATCAGCTTGGTTCCAAAGCAATTTATCAACAGAAATACCATAGAAAAGAGGAAATGAGTAGATGGTATCAACAAAAGGAAACTAGAGAAAGGTATATGCAAACATAAATTTAAAAATGAAGAGTTTTTTTTTTAAATTTAATTATTTTATTTAAATGCGTTTCAAGTCATAGTACATATATGGAACTCAATTTTTCCATGTCTTTGATTGCAAATCAGATAGAGTCACACCATTTGTGTCTTCATACATGCACCAAGGGTAGTGATGATGATCTCAATCAACCATTGTTACTATACTCATTTCCCTTTCCTTCCTCCCCCCTCCCCCCTACCGCATCCATAGTTCCTCCATTTCTCCTATGTTCCCCATTCCCACCCCTCTTAAGTATCATCATCCACTAATCAGAGAGAACATTCGGCATTTGGTTTTTTGGGATTGGCTTACTTCACTTAGCATGATATTCTCCAATTCCATCCACTTGCCTGCAAATGCCATAATTTTATTCTCTTTTATTGCTGAATAATATTCCATTGTGTAGATGTACCACAGTTTCTTTATCCATTCATCTTTTGAAGGGCATCTGGGTTGCTTCCATAGTTTTGCAATTGTGAATTGTGCTGCTATAAACATTGAAGTGACTGCTTTACTGTAGTATGCTGTTTTTAAATTTTTAGGGTATAGGCCAAGGAGTGGGATACCTGGATCAAATGGTGGTTCCATTCCAAGTTTTTAAGAAATCTCCATACTGCTTTCCAGATTGGTTGCACCAATTTGCAGTCCCACCAGCAATGTTTGAGTGTGCCTTTTTCACCACATCCTCGCCAGCATTTATTGTTGCTGGTATTTTGGATAGCTGCCATTCTGACTGGTGTAAGATGAAATCTGAGCGTAGTTTTGATTTGCATTTCTCTAATGTCTAGAGATGATGAACATTTCTTCATATATATATTTATTGATTGTACATCTTCTCTTGAGAGGTTTCTATTCAGCTCCTTAGCCCATTTACTGATTGGGTTGTTTGTTTTTTTGGTGTTAAGTTTTTTGAGTTCATTATACATCCTGGAGATTTGGGCCTACTTCTCCTCAATTAGACGCAGGGTCTCTGGTCTAATTCCTAGGTCTTTGATCCACTTTGAGTCGAGTTTTGTGCATGGTGAGAGAGAGGGGTTAAGTTTCATTTTCCTTCAAATGGATTTCCAGTTTTCCCAGCACCATTTGTTGAAAAGGCTATCCTTTCTCCAATGAATGCTTTTGGCACCTTTGTCTAGTATGAGATAGCTGTATTTATGTGCATTACTCTCTGTGTCTTCTATTCTGTACCATTGGTCTACATGTCTATTTTGGTGCCAGTACCATGCCGCTTTTGTTACTATTGCTTTGTAGTAAAGTTTAAGGTCTGGTATTGTGATGCCTCCTGCTTTACTCTTCTTGCTCAGGATGGCTTTGGCTATTCTGGGTCTCTTATTTTTCCAAATGAATTTCACGATTGCCTTTTCCATTTCTATAAGAAAGGACTCTGGGAATTTAATTGGGATTGCGTTGAATATGTATAGTGCTTTGGGTAGTATGGCCATTTTAATAATATTTATTCTGTCTATCCAGGAACATGGGAGGTCTTTCCATCTTCTAAGATCTTCTTCAATTTCTTTCTTTAGTGTGTTTTAATTCTCGCTATAGAGGTCTTTCACCACTCTTGTTAGATAGAAGTTTTCTGGTGGAACTTTTTGGATCCTTTAAGTATAGAATCATGTTGTCTGCAAATAATGATAGTTTGAATTCTTCTTTTCCTATTCGTATCCCTTTAATTTCCTTCCTCTGTCTGATTGCTCTGGCTAGAGTTTCAAGGACTATATTGAATAGGAATGGTGAGAGAGGGCATCCCTGTCTTGTTCCCGTTTTTAGAGGGAATGCTTCCAATTTTTCTCCATTTAGGATGATGATGGCCTTGGGCTTAGCATATATTGCTTTAACAATGTTGAGGTATGTTCCTACTATCCCTACTTTCTCTAGTGTTTTGAACATGAAAGGGTGCTGTATTTTGTCGAATGCTTTCTCTGCGTCAATTGATAGAATCATGTAATTCTTATCTTCAAGTCTATTGATGTAATGGGTTACGTGTATTGATTTCCATATGTTGAACCAACCTTGCATGCCTGGAATGAACCCCACTTGATCATGGTGCACTATTTTTTTATATGCTTTTGTATGCGATTTGCCAAAATTTTATTGAGAATTTTGGATCTATGTTCATCAGGGATATTGGTCTAAAATTTTAAGAGGAGTTTTTATATAAGAAAGGAATATGAAGAATTTGAAACCCATGGTGAGAAGTAAAGAATGCTAATGTTGGTTCTATAACAAGGGATTTACATGTATGAATTAGTGAAGAAGATCAATATGAGATTATTTCTGAGAAAATACTGTTAGGAAAGCCAAGTTTGTATGGTAATAAGGATGAAAGTTGTTTTGCAAAGAATTTATATAAATATTTATGTATAAAAGTTACTATTGTGGAGAGAGAGTGATGTTCTCTGGGAGAAACTTAATCCTGGGTTTACCTAGCTTCATGACATATGCAAAGCCCAAGAAGGAAGATAAGAGTAATGCAAATCACAACTATAATACTGGTGAGGAATTTTTTGGACACATTTAAAGTGGGTAGAAATGTAATATGACTTGACAGGGAGACACCTGGTCTTAAAGAGTTCATTTTTCCAGATGCATATCTAATGAAAAATAACAGTTCCAAGGAGACTCACTGTTCAGAAAATTACTAACTTAACTGATGGTAATAAATGCATGATAAAAATCACTCAGCCCCTCTCTTGGTTCTGATTTTCAATCTTACCTCACTTGTGTGGTTGTTAAATGTAATTCTGTATGAATTGAGAATATCACTACATAGATGGTCCCAAAGTAAAATGAGAAAACTAGAAGATATATAGGAATGCATTGATATGTATTGATACATATGGTTTTTAAGCATACTACTGATTCATTCATAAATGAGCTCCAAATTAAAATATGGTAAGAAGAAACTCATGAAAACTGAAGTGATTCTTGTGTTAGGGCTTAAAAATATGATACTATTTTTAATCACCTCAAAAAGTAAAGAGAATTCCAAAGAGTTAAAGAAATAAGGTTAAATCTCTGGCCAAATTAATAAAGTGACTCAGAGTAGTAGTTTTATAATATTACTGCTATCTAAAGAATCAACTCAATACATACATACATATTTCAGAAACTCATTATCAGTATCTAATAGGTTCGTTTTAACATGAGTTCCTTCAATGCTAAATATATACTTTCCTTGTGCTTATACAACTTCTAATATATAATATGAACATTTAAAAATCAATTGTTCTAATAATACAATACTTTTATGTGTATATATACATATATAATACTATATATTATATATAGTTATATATATTATATATAATATATAGTATATATAATATATTATATATAATACTGTATACACAAGTTTCTAGAGCATTTTCCTTTTGAGCATTTTCCTGTGAATTTTTTATCTGTATACTTCAAATATTAGTCTATTGACAGATTGAGTGTATAATGAAAGTTGTAATATGGAACCGTGAAAAAAAAAACTTAAGGAGTTCACATTCTATTACACCATTTCTAAGGAGAACTTTATAATGTCAAGTTTGGCGATAAGCTTTTAAAAGTAGAATTAATTTCTTGGTGGAATTTTTTTAAAATTTGAAACCCATTCAGTCACTACTCAAAGAGTGGAAAACTAGGTCCTTATAATTGGGTAAATGATTTCTATAGTCAGAATATGATTCAGCATGGATTGTGTATTAATGATATTGTTTTAGTAGAATAATTTAGAACATGAATTGTGTCCAGACATCAGAATACTATAATGAATAAGGATATAAATAAATTTTTTAAAAATCAACATTATTATTATGCATTCCATTTACTCCATTGTTGTTATGCCAGTTTTATAACATGACATTTGACTCTTTGAAGGGATGATATTTGATATGAGATCAATGTGTTTTCTGGAGTCACAAACAATTTAACTTTCTTAGAATATAATGTTTTCACTGTTGCTATGAAAGATCAAACTTAAATTCCCCATGGTATTTTAACTGCTATATTAGAGCATACAAAGTACTTTTCTATAAAGAAGGTCTGCAAAAATGAAGTCTAAATTTCATTCTGTTAAGGATAGATGTTGCAAAGACAAGAAAAAAATTTTAAATGAGTCTTTGGGTAATTTCATTACACTTCAATTTCACCTAATAAAATATTTGAAATGCTTCAAGTAATGATATGGAAAAAGAAAACACATTTTCAATACAAATATCTACATAGCTAATTATTGTATATACTTCCTAAAACCTTACTAGCTTGATTGGGCTTCATAAATTTTCAATAATTTGATTGTAGAATAGGCAAAGGTATATATACATTTTTCTGAAAAATATTTATCAGTCAACATGAACTTACAAATCAATGTGAACTAATTCAATGCAAAGTGAATACTTAATTGTCTGGGTTTAAATTAGAGGGTCTTCCATAATATAGTGCAAATATAGAAAGGTGACCATTTGGCTTTTACATTTCTCAGAAATCCTGTTTTGTAAAACTTTCCAAACAAAATGCTTCAAATTTGATTTATTATGAATATGCCTCAAATTTGATTTGCTTTGAATATTTCATCTTTTTCTTTAACCAGAAGTGCCTCTGATATTGTAATGTTAGAGATTTTCAAGACTTATAGTTTATTCAACCACTTTGAATTCAAAGGATTCTAAGAATTCCAATAGCCTTTGAAAAGAGTTTCCCTGTTGTTTTAGTACACAAAAAAAATCTAAGACAAATCTCAAACACATCTGGGATTCTGATCCTACTGCCTCTGCTGTTGCCCTTTTTTAGTCTTTGTGGGAGGAACTGTTCAGATGATACTTCATCAATTTTGCAGCCATAAGTAACACAGATGGTACAAAACTTCAACTAAAAATGTGATAATTATTCAGTTTGAATGTAATGTATATTGGTAATTCTTCAAATTCTGTAATAAAAACTACTTAACTTAAAAAAGCATTACCTTTCTGTATTATGAAGTAAAAGATGAAAGTATGAGCAATACAATTATATGCAATTAGCATAAAGTACAATTTCCAAATTCAAACTACTCCCAGGTAATATGCTTTTTATTATAGGAAAAATACCTTTCATACAAATGGTATGATTTAAAGATTCCCAAAGAACCATCTACATAACATCCCCCTCTTCTTTACCAAGAAATCATACAAAATTAGATTTATTAGTTTGCTGCAGAAAGAGAGGATGCCTAATCAGGGTGACTCTGTAAAGAGTTGAGATGATTTTGTTATAAGACATGGCCTGGTGCTGGGTGATTGTTGGAAGAGATTAACAAAGTTGGAATCTGTTTTGAATTAGGTGCCATTATAATGTAGGGCAGCCTTCATAGTTTCTCTGAATAGAAGCATGCTTCTCTTAATGAACTGGAACTTCTAATCTGGCAGAGTGTAAAAACGCACAGATAGGAAGCATAAATTTCATGCACTTGTGGTTAGAAATAATAGTGATGAATCCATTCTTACTTCTAACCTGGACTACAAAACCTGTACATTTTATTATAGAGTGCATAGCACCATATGTACCAATTATAAGTTTAGTGCTTCATATGCCATAGTCTGGAAGACAACACCCACAGGTTATCATTCCTGAACTGGCCATTTAAGTTATGCCCTACTATTATACTATCAGGCTATCTACATCATGGTCATTTGCTGTGTGAAAATAACAGTAAGTTTTTTGTTCAAGTGCTTATTATCCCATCCTGTTTGCTGCTGGTCATTTGTAAGCCTTCAGACAGTAGTAATGGCAGAAGCACTCTAGTCAGGAAAGACAACTCTATGCCTGGGATATATATCAGTTCCAGTAAGTACAAACTGCTGCTTCTTCAGAATGAAAGGAAATCAACTATAATTGAAATGTCATCAATGGCAGGCTAGGTGAGGGATGGTGCTGTATAAAACACTCAGTATCAGACTCAGCAGCTGATAGGCTAAGCATTTGTCAATAGCAGTATTTTGATTGGCCTTGGTGAAAGAGATTTCATGATGCTGTTTCTGATAAACTACTGAATGCCTATGTAACTAGGCATTCTCAAGATGAGTATCTAAAAACAACAACTAATTTCTTAATTTGTTTAAGTCCAAAATTTGAAAAAGTATTAGCTGGACTGTTGTATCTCATATACTCTCATGACACTGCAATCAGAAAATGTCTGCTACTGGAATGAAACATCAGCTGGGGACTATCTCTTTATGTAGTTGCACAACTTTTCTGTGTTGGACTAAATTGGGCTTCCTCACAGCATGTCTGGCAGAGAAGCCAAACTTTTAACCCGAGTGCTGAAGTATTTAAAAGCAGGAACTTCTGTAAAACTACATTGCTACTTATGACCTAGGCTGGGAAGTCTCACGCTGCCACTTCTGCCACACTCCCAATTGGATTGAACAGTCACAAATTGCCACACAGTTTCAACGATAGTGGAAATATACTCGGATGATTAATGAAAATAGGGTCAAGATATTGAAGTAGAACAAGAAAACTAATAGTATGGGTCTAAATAATTCAAAGATGAAACTTTATATATGTATTATGTTAGGTATCATATTATGTGTATTATATACACACTTTATTAAAGTATATAAATTCATTAAAATTGTTATGTGAACAAATTTTATTAGTATTCATCTTACACATATCTTTTCTTCCATAAAAAGGAATATTAAAAATATATATTTTATTGTTTTAAGAACATTCAGTATTGTGGCTGGGGAGGCTGAGGAAGGAGGATCGCAAGTTCAAAGCCAGCCTCAGCAAAAGCAAGGCACTAAAGAACTCAGTGAGACCCTGTCAGTAAATAAAACACAAAACAGGGCTGGGGATGTGGCTCAGTGGTCGAATGTCCCTAAGTTCAATCCCGAGTTCCAAAAAAAAAAAAAAATTCAATATTTACTCAGTGATTTCCTATTTCTTACTAGAGATTTTCAGCTCTGCTAACACACTTTAGTTGTACTTGATTTTTTTTTTTTAAGTGAGAATGGATAGGATATATTTTACTCTATCTTAACATTAATTTATAATTAAATGCATATTTAAATTAGCCAATTAAGGAAAGTGTTCAACAGATAAAAATGGCTCCCTTAATGCATTCTTTCTAATATCTCACAGTGATAGGATGTGAAAATGTGTTTTCATTCCTTTTTTAGTTTTTCTCTTGAAAAGATCAGAAGGCTATTATTCACAAATGTATCATTTTATTTTCTAATATAAAATACAAATAAACATGCACCTGGTATATTTTCACAACTGTTTTCTATATGGGCCATTAAAATTTTCTCAAAACCTAGTATGATTTTAGCATTCTTTTCTTTGGTATGGTTTTTTAAAAATTTATAAATTATATGCAAATGTAAAATAATGGAAACTACAGCAAGCAAAAATGTTAAATTCACAGAAGCCATTTTCAACAAAAATTCTGAAATGGAGAGAAGATAGCAAAATTATAGTGTTTGAACAAAGGGACAAAATGGTAATGATTTTAGAGAAATATTATATTAATAAGTTGTTATCATCTCTGGGAGCCATCAATAAAAATACACTATGAAAACCCAGAAATGTAAAGGATAAAGTGCAAACTTCTATAATCATTACAAACTACAACAAAAGCAATGCTGATACTGCCATATATAGTAATGTTGCTATCACAGAAAAGGTTATCTAGCCTTCTGACTTTCAAATACCATCTCTGTGCTTCACTCAGACTTTTTGCTCAATTCCAATTTCTTGTTGCCAACGTGCTACCCTGCATCCTCACCTGGATGTCCATTAGACATATCAAATTCAACATTCCCAAAAGCTAATATTTTCTCAATATTTTCCATCTAAGTAATGGTTATGCCACTTCTTTCAGTAGCTCTGTCCAGGAATCTTGATGTTATCCTTAACTTCTTTATTTCTCTTAAACTTTTTATCAGATTAATCCAAGGAAATGCATTGATTTTAACTAAACACACCCTATCACTTACCACCTAACAACCATCACCTTGCTGAGCTACTATCACCTCTCACTTAGAATACAAAAATTGCATCCCCCTGCTCTGCTTTCCCCTGTTCTGATCTATTTTAACAGTGAATTATTTTTAATTATGTTATTTCAGCCCATGTCATGGAAATAAAAGCCAATATATTGCAATCTCCTAAATGATCTCACCCCCTCCTCAGTTCTTTTGCATTCTCTCTTCCACCTACACTGCCTCTTTGAATATATCAGGCATATTGCAGCATTTGTGCTTTAGATTTAGTTATTTCTGTCTGCAACATTCCAGCCTCAGATCTACATAGAAACCCTCCTTATATCACTAGTATCACAACTGTCACCTCATCAAAATGTTCTATTTTTACCACCAGTTAATGCTATATTCTGCAACATCTAACTTCACAGTAAGATGTTCCTCCTTGATTTTTGCTTATTTCTTCCACAGCATTTATCCTCATGACATGCTAGATTGTTTCTTATCTTTACTGTTTATTTCATGCTTCTCTTTGCTGAACTACAAGCTCTGGAAAGGCATGATTTATACTTGATTTATTCACTAGAGTATCTCAAGTAACTAAATCTGTGTCTTGTACATAGCACATACACAATGCTTGCTTTAAAATTTTAGAAATACAGAGTTTATAGCAATAAAATATTTTGATGAAAACATTTATCTCAATCTTAAATGGTCTCTATTGTCTATATATTAGAAATTCTGATATAGTAAATACAAATACAGGCTTCATTAGTAGTTGTATGATAAATACAATGAGCTATTCACAAATAGACTAAGTCTATGGATTAATAATGTTAATAAAAACTTATCCAGCAAGGAAAAGTATCAAAGAAAATAGTATGATTAACTATTACTACAAAATTTACTGAGTTTCCTAAATATTTCATATAACTTTTCATAGTTATGGTTAAAATCTCTGTTCAATGGACTAACTACATTGGTACCATTCAAATGCTTATTTAAAATGAATATTAATATCAGAATTAATATCAGAATTTGGGGGAATAGAATGGATATCATGTGGGAATACAAGTTTCTCAAATTTTTTCTAGATGATTCTTGGAAGCTACTGTTTAACACAATTTTTTTATGTAATTGAAAATTATGACACATGTTAACTAGGTCTGCCTTCCTTCCTTTCATTTTAATGAACTCTTCTGGTAATACAACACCATTTATTTGAAATTCACTCATTTGATGTAAGGAACCTGTTTCTAACTTCCCTTGTAAGATGATGATCCAATTACACTCTGTTTGGCTTTTTTCCCCATATCATCTGATGTTTTCCCCTCAGAATATAAACATGATAAATTCCCGTCAGCCCTTTCAAACAATAATTATAAATTATTTGCAGTTCTTTAAAATTTTCATGGCCTCTGAATTTATACAAAGAACTATAAGTTTAAATCAGAATTACATGTATCACACATAATATGCAGTGCCCAACTTTACTAAAATTTCAAGTGTATAGGAAATTAAGAGCTGTAATTGGAGCAGGAAGTAGCCAGGATTCTCTAAAGTTGATTTTTATTTCCTCTATAGTACCAGTACCCTTATCCCTCTCCTTTTCTCTTAATTATTATTTTAATAAATAAATGCAAGTCTATTGTATTCATTTTTATGATTTTCCATTATAGTTTACTATAGTCTCTGAAGGAAAACAAAGGATATATTCCTCTCAGAATTTATATCAAGAAAAGACAAAAATCCTAGGAAACATGTTTGGTTTTTATCTCATTAACATGTTGAACTTCTAACACATTGTTTCTCTATTCTTGCTGGCTATTCATCTTCTGTGTAATGTCCTAAACTTGGCTTTACATTACATTCTAACTTTCTCTAGATTTTCCTATATCCTCATTTAACTTATTTTTGTGACATTTTTATTTTTTCTCATCTTTCTATATTTTCTAGAACTAAGAACAGTCCTCAATCAATAATCTGCAAGATGAGACATCTAAATTGTACAGTCACAAAGGATTCATTTCTGCCAACAAATGAGCTTGGAAGAGGACTTTGAGATTCAGATGACACAGAAGTAAAACCAAATGCAGATGCTGATGCCTTGAAGTGGGGTGATGCTCAAAGAAGTACCAAAAAATGTGGCTGTGGCTTCAAAACTGGCAAGGGGTAGAGGCTTGAACAATTTGTGGAGGATGATACAGGATGTCTATATTATCTTTAAGAGTATTTTTTAAAAGCTTCTGAAAAAAGTGAAAAACATGTTACCAGAAACTGCAACACAAAAAAATTCCTATTATATATGAAAATATGATTAATTAAATTTCATCCTGAAGGGAACTAGAGAATATCATGCTAAGTGAAATAAGCCAATCCCCAAAAAACAAAGATAGAATGTTCTCTCTGATAAGTGGATACTAAACCACAACAAGGGAGGGAAAGATTAGAAGTTCATTGAACTAGACAAAGGGAAATGAAGGGAATAGAGGGGGAATGGGAAAAGACAGTAGAATAAATCAGACATATCTTTTCTATCTATGTATGAATACATGACCAGTATAACTCCACATCATGTATAACTCCACAATATAACTCCACAATAATAGGATCCTAATTGGAACAAGTTATACTTATTCTATGTATGTATAATATTTCAAAATATACTCTACTATCATGTAAAAAAATAAATTGCATCCTGATGTTATGGGCAAAGCAGAAATTATAAGTAAATAAGTGCATATATAATTTAGAAAATTTTTTGAGCGAAGTGTCAAAGGGTCCTTCCCCTGCTTTTTATAATAAAATGTGAACAGAGAGAGAGAAATTAAGAAAAAACTTAAAGAAAAGGCAGGGGCAGAAGTTCTTGAGGATAGCATCTTGAGCTGAAAACAATTCTAATCAATAGTCAGCAAGAAAATAGAGACCTCAGTCTCTATTTTCAATTGCAAACCTGAAGTGGTATATTTTGAAATCTGGAGCTTCTCCAGTTTGCAAAAATTACCCAAAGTAAGAAATAACTGTTAAATGTGTGAAAAGGAAAACTGATCAAGTATACTACCATATAGCATTTTGTTAAAACCCTAGAAATCTCAAAAAGTCAGGTAGTTGCAATACAAATGTATCTTACGAAGAATAGGAAAAAAATCTTAACATTTAACTAAATACTCATGTTTCTTTTCTCCCTCTCTGTTTTCTCTTTTCTCTCTCTAATTACACATATCAAAGTTTATATAATTACTTTCCTGTATTGAAGAATCCCAACATTATTTTATTTTTCTAATTACATCTAATACAACTCATTCAAAGATATTTTTTACCTATTTCTTTTTTTAAGCTTGGTTATTATCTTACAAATATTTATTTATTTATTTATATTTATATTTAATTTATTTATTCTACTTAGGTATACATGAGAGCAGAATGCATTTTGATTCATTGTATACAGATGGATGACAACTTTCATTTCTCTGGTTGTACGTGATGTAGAATCACATCATATATGCAGCCATACATGAAGCTAGGGCTATGATGTCCATCTCATTCCACCATCTTTACTGGCCCCCATGCCCCTTCCCCCCTCCCTCCCCTTTAACCAAATTGCCTCCATTCTTCCTGCGTCCCCTCCTTCATTATGGATCAACATCAACTTGTCAGAGAGAAAATACAGCATTTGTTTTTTGGGAATTGGCTTACTTTGCTTAGCCTGATATTCTCCATCTCCATCCATTTACCTGCAAATGATATAATTTTATTCTCTTTTATTGCTGAATAATATTCCACAGCTTCTTTATCCATTCATCTATTAAAGGACATCTGGGTTGGTTCCATAGTTTAGCTATTGTGAATTGAGCTGCTATAAACATTGAAGTGGCTGCATCATTGTAGTATGTTGTTTTTAAGTCCTTTGGGTATAGACTGAGAAGTAGGATTGCTGGGTCAATGGTGGTTCCATTCCAAACTTTCTAAGGAATTTCCATACTGCTTTCCAGATTGGTTCTATTAATTGCAGTCCCACCAGCCATGTATGAGTGTGCCTTTCCCTGACATCCTCGCTAACACCTATTGTTGTTTGTATTCTTGATAATTGCCATTCTGACTGGTGTGAGATGAAATCTTAAAGTAGTTTTTATTTGCATTTCTCTAATTGCTAGAGATGTTGTCTGTTGATCGATTTTCTATCTTCTTCTGAGAGGTGTCTGTTCAGCTCCTTAGCCCATTTATTGACTGGGTTGTTTCTTTTTTTGGTGTTAAGATTTTTGAGTTCTTTATATATCCTGGGGATATATATTTGCATTCCTTTAATTTCTTTCATCTGGCTAATTGCTCTGGCTAGTGTTTCAAGGACTATGTTGAATAGCAGTGGTAAAAGAGGGCATCTCTGTCTCGTTTCTGTTTTTAGAGGGAATTCTTCCAGTTTTTCTTCATTTAGGATGAGTTGGCCTTGGGTTTAGCATAGATAGCACTTACAAAAAGTTGAGGTATGTTCCTACTATCCCTAGTCTTTCTAGTGTTTTGAACATAAAAGGGTACTGTATTTTGTCATATGCTTTCTCTGCATCAATTGGTAAGATCATTTGATTCTTATCTTTAAGTCTATTGATGTGATGGATTACTTTAATTTATTTCTGTATGTTGAACCAAACCTGCATCCCTGGAATGAATCCTGCTTGATCATGGTGCTCTATCTTTTTAATATGTTTTTGTATCTAATTTACCAAAATTTTATTGAAAATTTTTACATCTATGTTCATTAGGGATATTGGTCTGACATTTTCTTTCTTGGATGTATCTCTGTCTGGTTTTCTTATCAGGGTACACTTGCCTCATAGAATGAGTTTGGAGGGATTCCCTCCTTTTCTATTTCATGAAATATTTTGAGGAATATTGGTATTAATTCTTCATTGTAGGTGTTGTAGAACTTGGCCGAGAATCTCTTTAGTCCCAGGCTTTTCTTGATTGGTAGGCTTTTGATGGCATCTTCTATTTCCTTGCTTGAAATTGATTGTTTAAGTTGTGTATGTCCTCCTGGTTCAGTTTTGGTAGGTCATATGCTTCTAGAAATTTGTCAGTGTCTTCAGGGTTTTCTATTTTACTGGAGTATATATTTTTTAAATAGTTTCTAATTATCTTCTGTATTTCAGTAGTGTCTGTCATGATATTTCCTTTTTCATCACAAAGTTTAGTAATTTGGGTTTTCTCTCTTCTCCTTTCCATTAGGGTACCTAAGAGTCTGTCAATTTTGTTTTTCCAAAGAACCAGCTTTTTGTCTTGTCAATTTCTTGAATTGTTACTTTTGTTTCAATTTTGTTGATTCTAGCCCTGACTTTAATTATTTCCTGTCTTCTTTTTGTGGTGGTTTGTTCCTCTTTTTCTAGGGCTTTGAGATGAAGAGTCAAATTGACTTTTTCTTTGAATAAATGAGCTTAATGTAATGAACTTTCCTCTTAGCCATGTCTTCATGGTATCTCAGAGATTTTGATATGTTGTATTGGAGTTTTCATTTACCTCTAAGATTTTTTTATCTCTTTGCTGATGTCTTTTGTTATCCACAAATCATTCAATAGTGTATTATTTAGTTTCCAGGTGTTAGAGTAGTTTCTATTTTTAATCTGTCATTGATTTCTAATTTTATTCCATTGTGGTCAAATAGGCTGCAGGGTAGTGCCTCCATTTTTTCATATTTGCTAAAATTTGCTTTGTGATATAATATATGATCTATATTGGAGAATGATCTATGTGCTGCTGAGAAAACAGTGTATTCATTCATTGATGGACGGAATACTCTGTATATGTCTGTTAAGTCTAAATTATTTATTGTTTCATTGGGTTCTGTGGTTTCTTTTTTTAGTTTTTGTTTGGAAGACCTATCCAGTGGTGAGAAAGCTGTGTTAAATTCACCAAGTATTATTGTTTTGTGGTCTATTTGATTCTTGTATTTGAGAAGCATTTGTTTGATATATGTAGATGCCCCATTGTTTGGGACATAGATGTTTATGATTGTTATGTTTTGTTGATGTATGATTCCCTTAAGAAGTAAGAAATGTCCTTTTTTATTCCTTTTCACTAACTTTAGTTTGAAGTCCACTTTATCTGATATGAGGATGGAAACTCCTGCTTGTTTACCTGGTCCATGTGAATATGTTTTTTCCCACCCTTTCACTTTCAGTCTATGGATGTCTATTCCTGTGAGATGAGTCTCTGGAAGGCAGCATATTGTTGGGTCTCTTTTTTATTCAGTTTGTCAGTCTATGTCTTTTAATCGATGAGTTTAGGCCATTTGCATTCAGAGTTATTATTGAAATATGATTTGTAATCCCAGTCATCTTGATTTATTTTTGGTTTTTACCTTGGCTTGGTTTCTCCTTTGATTGGCCTTTCTTTTAGTGTAGTTCCTCTCTTTGTATATTTTCATTCTTGGTTATCATTTCCTCCTCATGGAATATTTTGCCATGAATGCTGTGTAGTTCAGGCTTTCTTATCATAGAAGGTTTTTATTTCATCATCAAATATGAATCTCAGTTTTGCTGGATATAAGATTCTTGGTTGGCATCCATTTACTTTCAGAGCTTTGTATATGTTCTTCCATGATCTCCTGGTTTTAAGGGTCTGGGTTGAAAAATCTGCTGAGATCTGAACTGGTCTCCCTTTATATGTAATCTGATTCCTCTCTCTGTGGCCTTTAAAATTCTATCCTTATTCTGTATGCTGGGCATTTTCATTATAATGTCCCTTGGTATAGATCTGTTGTAATTTTGTACATTTGGTGTCCTGTAAGTTTCTCGTATTTGAGTTTCCAATTCATTTTTCATGTTTGATAAATTTTTTCAATATTTTTTCATTGAAGAGATTTTGCATTCCTTTGGTTTGAAATTCTGTGCCTTCTTCTATCCTGATAAGTCTTAGATTTGGTCTTTTGATGCTGTCCCATAATTCTTGGGTGTTCTGTTCATGGTTTCTTACCATCTCCACTGTGTGGTCAGCTTTATTTTCAAGATTGTATATTTTATCTTTATTATTTGGGTTTCTGTCTTTCAAGTTATCTAGTCTGATGGTGATGCTTTCTATTGAGTTTTTAATTTGGTTTATTGTTTCCTTCATTTCAAGAATTTCTGATTGGTTATTTTTTACAATCTCTAGATCTTCCTTAAAGTAATCTTTTGCTACCTGTATTTGCTCCCCTGTTTCTTTGTTGGTGTGATTGATGGCTGCCTTTGTTTGTTCTCTTATTTTTTTGTTGGAGTGATCAATTGTTGCCTTTATTTATTCTCTTATTTCTTTGTTGAAGTGATCATTTTTTTCCTGTATTTGCTTGCTTAAGTCATTTAATTTGCAGATAATTATGTATATTCTGAATTCTTTTTCTGACATGTCACCAACTGTGCCATCAATGGATTATATTATTGTAGTACCTTGGTTATTTGGGGTACTTTCTTCCCTTTTTCTTTCATGTTTATTATGTACCTTCTTTCTTGCAATGACAATCTGCAGTATTGCGGTTTCTATGCTGTAATCTTGTATTAACCCTACAGATTACCTGTATCTCACCTTGAATTTCACTTCTAGTCCTCAGCAGGTATTCCCAGATGGACACTCCTGCCACTCAAGATGGTTGTGTGGTAGTGGAGGTAATTCAAGATGGCAATGGGAATGTCCCTAGATGGATGCAAACACTTTAAATGATGGGGCTAAAAGAGTGGGACTTACAATGGCTTTGGGCTGATTGATTGAATGTGTAGTGGCCTCCAGGCCCTGTCTGTTGTCTCAAGATAGAGGCTATACATGGGGAAAACTATGGGGATGGCTGTGGTGTATAAGATGAATACAGGAAAGGAGCAACAGAGTGGATCCCCACTCTGTGCAGGGGGAGTCCTGGGCCAGGGGTCTCACACAAACCTGTGAGGGCAGTCCTAGGCCTGATGTTGGTCTGGACTCCCTCAGGGGTTCCAGATGGTGAGTCTGGCCCTTAACCTGGGTTCTTGTGGATTGGCAGAAGCTCTGGCACTGAACTGGGGGCCATCAGGGCCTTAGCCACAGGGGTCTCCTAAGGCAGTCCTTCGCCTGGGTCTGGGTTTCCCCATGGATCAGTGGATTGGTGGATAGCAGATTCAAGCCTGACCTTGGCTGGGCTCCTGCAGAGGTTCCTGAAGGTGGTCCTGGGCCTGGGCTTTCTTTCCCGCTGGTTGACAGGGGCTCTGGCACAGCACTGGGAGCAATCTTGGGCCTCACTTAGGCCTGGTCTCCAGCAGGGATCACTGAAGGCAGTCCTTTGCCTGGGTCTGGGTTCCCCTGTGATTAGTGGGTAGCAGTCTCGAGTCTGACCTTGGCTGGGCTCCCACAGAGGTCCCTGAAGGTGGTCCTGGGCCTTGGCCTGTGCTCCCTATTTATTTCTTAAGCTTAGCAATATTTATATTTGACCCAGAAACTACAGAAGTACCTTCCCTTCCCATTACTTAACTGTGTCCATTCTGTAGCATTTTATTACTATAACTTTTTAGCTAGGACTACTATGAATGTTTTATTCTTATAATGTTATTGTTTATTATATATCAATAAGCTTAGCTTATTTAATGTCTTAACCTTGCTTCCCATAATTCCAGTGTTCTCTATAATTTATTTCTTCTTTTGCCATAATGTTTTCCAGAATGCCTTTGTAGAAGGCCTTCCTGGATATGTATTCTGAAATTATACATAAAAGTGACTACTTTTATCCTTCTGCTCATCTGTATAGTAGTTTATCTGAATATACACATTATAGTTACATGCTCTCTCAGATAAGTGTGGTAAGAAAAATTCTATTATGATCTTCAATATCCTTGCCCCTTCAAGTATATAGCTTATAATTCTATACCTGTGAAAGTGAGTAGGACTTGTCAATATACTAAAACATCACTTTTGTGATCAAGATATATTATATGTCAAATGTCAAAATATGATTAGGTACCTAATCAATTGACTTACAGCTAATTGAAAGGGACATTATCTTGAGTGGTCCTAAACCATCAGGAGAGTATTTTTAAAGATCTGAATATCAGAATCTAGAAGAATACACAAAAATTTTCATGTTGCCTTCAAGTAAGGTGTCCTGTTGTAGGGGGTGCCACATGGTAAGGACCTGAGGATGACCTTTCCAGCTGGAAATAATCCTAATCAACAGCCAACAAGAAAATGGAGGCCTCTGTCCTATAATTGTAAACAACTTAATTCTGCCAACAATGTGAATGATCTTAGAATAGAGTTCTGAGGTCCAAGTGAAAACAAAATTTGGACAACAGCTTAATTTAAGCTTTGTGAGATCTTAAGCAGAAGACTCTATGCCAAAATTTCAGAATCATGGAAATTGTGAGCTAATACATTTATATTAATTTTTTAAAAAGTCAAAAGTGCTTATGGATTGAATTGTGTCCCCATTGAAGATACATTAAATTCTTAATTTCTGGAATGTGAGAATGTGACATTATTTGAAAATAGGATTTTATAAGTTATGATAGTGTTATTGGGGTAAACTCTAATCCACTATTAGTGGTTTATTTATATGAGGAAAACTGTATGAAGAAACATACAGAAATGTGTAAGTCAGAGAGTGAAGTGATATTTGTATCATGATAGTAATTTTAATAGTATTTAGTAGCTAGTTAAGATCTAGAATATTAACATTAGGTTGAAATTTTCTTATAAAGGGATAAAAATCTCCATATTTATTTAACTATTTAATAGAATCTCCAGCATTGACTTTGTGAGCAGAGGATATTCTTTGTTAAGCAGAAGGAATAAGTTCTAGCATTTTATAGCACAGTAGGGCATCTACAGTTTACAAGAAACTATTATATTCTTTACAAAGAATTAGAAGGTATCCTAAAGCTCCAAACATAAGGAAATAAGGTGATAGAAATGTTAATTACTATGATTTGATCATCATACATTATATGCATATTAACTTTTTATATTGCACCCATGAATATGTGCAATTGTTATGTGTCAATTAAAAAGAAAAAAAAATGTTAAAGGGACTAGATTTCTCAAACCTAATTTCACAGATTAATTTAGGCAATATATTTTTCCTCATTCTAAATTCATATCTCTAAGTTAACTCTTGGCTTCTAGAGAATGTAATTATCAGGACTCTTCTCTAGGATTGCAGTGCTTGGCTAGAGGGATTTTTTTTAATACAGAACTGCAGATAAATTATTCCAATCTACTTGAAATTTGTTTTCACGGCAGTCTGAGATTATCTAAAGCTTTTATATTTCCCATTTTGGCTCAAATGGTCAACCCAGTATCCTACTTCAATAAAATGTTTTCTTTTTTGATTATTAAGTGATTACAAACTATTGGCAAGGGTTGAATTTAAGTAATTAAAACAATAGATAAGTTGTGTTTACCATGTATGGTAAGTTTAAATATTATGAGTGAATCCTTTTAGCTGGACATGAAATAATCCCCAACAAGCTTTGTCTCTTTGTCTTTTTTGTAGTCATTTGATTTACCCGTCTAATCTATGATTATATTAAAATTTATATTTTATGGACTAGGAAATAAATCTTGAAATATCAGTTTGGCATTAGAAAAGGAGAGGGAAAATATTAAACTGTCTCAAGTCTTTATAGGCATTTGGAAACCTGATATAACATCATCATTTATGTAATTCTCAAACTGATTAAGAATTAGGTAGAATATGAGTTAGTAAGTGGAAAATAAATTATATTATTCCTTTATAGTTCAGTTTCAATGTATACTTACAATTTTCTTCTATCATTCCATACCTTTCATCCAGCATAGATTTAGGTACTCCCAATGTTGTTTACAATTATAGTTTATATGAATACATAAATTATTTTAAAGACTTATATAAATCCTCTGTGTCTATCTAACCCATCATTTCTTTCTGAGGCATAAAACCTATCTTCTTACCAAGTCATAGACTAATTTTGTCTTCATTTTCTTGGCACTACAGATATTGCTTTAATAAGCATTTTATGCAGGCCCTTTATTGAAATATATGAGACATTTAGTTGGAGAGAATGAGGGAATATATATACCCACAAGCACAATCTTTAGGAAACTGGATAAAAGTGTAATTAATATAGATTAAGCAATACCAAGGTCTTTTCCATAATGGATGAACCATTCCACATTCCCAAAAGGCAAGGATAAATTTATACATTACCACATCCTAGCAGAATTAGTGATGTTCTATATAAATGCCCCTGTCATCCTATAACTGACCTTTCTGAATAAAATATTGGTCTTTTGGTAGGAGATAATTGGACAAAGGGGGAAGTAATTACTGCAATTAAGCACACAGATTATATATAGAGAGAGAGAAAGCAATAACTTGATATTGAGGAAGAGATCACAGACTTTGAGAAGAATCTGGGAGGGAGATATGTTAAAGATTTCTTGTATTTTAGAACTTTCTTTACAGGTGGTTTCACATGAAAGGAAATACTATATTATGCTCTCTCAATTTATGCTCCCAAACTGGTATAAATGTCATGAATTTAATTGGCTGTTTGTTCGGCAATCCCTTCTAAAAAGCTCTAGCCTTGAATTATTTACCATTCCCTTTAGCCTTTCTGAGTGATCAAAAATGCAGGGGATTTCCCAGTTTATACAATTCTTGAGAAAAACACATCCATGTGTATTCTATATCTCTATTCACAGTCATTCCATGAGTGTAGAATTGAGGTCACCCATTTGGCAGCATGGACAGATAGAACGCATTGGATAAACTGTCTTCATGGAGTCAAACAAAAACAAAGATTAGACTCAATTGCTTAAACTGAATTGAAGATCCTATAGGTTACTAGCCAGCTACAAGACCATATTAGGGCTTTTTCCTGCTGTGCCTCCTGTTCATGTAGGTCCCACTAATGGAAGGGAAGGCGATGATTATAAACACCAATTTCTTCCAGAAGTGAATATGTGCTACCAGAGTTGTGCACCTTATGTGGAAAGGAATCATAAATGTGCCTGTTTTCTAAAAACACAGTGATGTTCGCTTTAGGAGTGCTCATAAGCAACTTAGATTATGCAGCGCTCATTTAATGAGATTTCTCTAAAACAAGAAGTTTGTTTATATTTTAATGCTACAAGGAATTTTTCTTATAATAGTAGTCATTCAATTAAGATAGTTGACACAAAATTTGTCCCTGGTTTTAGCTGAAGTAATTGCTGGTACCATCTTAGTCATGAAAGTTGTGCAGGTTAGTTTCAACTCCTTAAGATAGGGTAGTTAGTTATACATTGGAGTACTTCCACAGACTTTCTGTGTGGATCAAGATGAAGGCTATACAATAACTAATGTACATGGATTAATACCCTAGGCCAAATGGAAAGATGAACAAAAAATTTGAGGAGATAATCACCCATTCTCTAAATAGACCCCATTAGTTTGTAGGATTTGTTCAGAAAATTGAGACTGGGACCCTGAGGGTGAGATAAATAATAATGGTTAACAATTGACCTTACTGGTTCTAGTACTTTGGTGGTGGCCTTAATTATATGCTGTCTGAAACAAATTGGATACCTATGGTGCCATCCCTTGCCAGTCTGATTAATTAGAAGTGGTTAATAAATTGAATGACTCATATGGTAAGATTTGTGAGAGGCCAAGACTATATAGGAATAGCAAATATATATTGTTGAGAGACATTTCTCTAGAGATTCTTACATTTTTTGCATGTACTGTATCAAGATACAATGAATTTCTGTACAATCTATTTTTTAAGGATATGTGTGTAGCAAACCACCATGAAAGACAAGAAGAGATGATAGCTAATTTTATGTATCCACATGACTGAACTAAGGGATACATAGATGGCAAAACATTATTTCTGGGTATTTTACCATGAGCACTTTACAAAGGGATCTAAAAAGCTGCTGATTTTGAGCAAACCTAAGAAAGAACAAGAAAAGGTTCTGTAAGAAGTTCAGGTTGCCATGCAAGCTCCTCTCCTAGTTGTACTATATGATAGCACACATCATACAGTGGTAGTAAAGATGTTATTTAAGCCCTTCTAGGCAAATTTCAGTGTAGTCTTTCATATTTTATAGAGCAGAGCCCTGCCATTTACACTAGATCACTACTGTCCTTCTGAGAGAGTACTTGGCCTGCTACTGAGCCTTAGTAGAAACTGAATGCTCCAACTTATGACACAAAGTTACCATGATACCTGAGCTGCCCATCATGAACTAAGTGTTAGTTGACTGCTTCTCATCACTGTTACCCAAATACCTGGCAAGAACAACACTGAGAAGGAAACATTTTATTTTGGCTTATGGTTTCAGTCCATGGTTGGCTGACTCCATTGCTCTGAACCTGAGATGAGGCAGAATATCATGGTGGAAAGGTGTGGCAATGGAAAGTTGCTTAGCTTAAGGAAACTGAGAAACAGAGACAGAGAAGTGCCTGGGCACAAGAGATAGTCCACAAAGGCATGCCTCCAGTGACCTACTTCCTCTAACCATTTCCTATATGCCTACAATTTCCACCACCTCCTAGTAGTCTATTTAAATTATTAATTGATCAAGTGAATTAATCCATTGATGAGGTTAGATCCTTCATGATTTAATTATTTGCTAAGAGCCCCACTTCTGAACATCATTGCATTGGAGAACAAACCTTCAATACATGAAGTTTTTGGAGACATTCTAGAACTAAAGCAAAATATGCTGACACCGTAGGCCATACATTTATGCATGCACAGCAATATTGCATTATCATATGGGGAAGTGGTACATATATGATTGGTCCTGAGTAGATCCTCAATTCACAGTAAATTACATGAAGAATTGGCCCACATGTCTATGGTTCCCACTCCTGTTACATTGCCATCTTTCTCCCAGACTACATCTATAACCTAATGCATCATTGCCTATCACCAATTGACACAGGAAGAGAAGACTTTGACCTAGTATATAGATGGGTCTGCATAGTATTATTGCTACCCCTAAGTTGTCAAATGCAGTCCTTCCTCTTCTCTCCAGAATATCCCTGAGGACAGCAATGAAAGGAAATTCTCACAGTCCGCAAAACTTTAGGCAGTGTACTTGGTTCTGAACTTTATTGGGAAAAATAAATAGATGAATTACTATGTACTGATGCATGTGCTATATAGCCAATAATTTGGATGGTCAGAAACTTGGAAGAAATATGAATGGAAAATTGATGACAAAGAAATTTGAGGAACAGATAAATGGACAAACCTCTCTAAATGGGCAAAAAATTGTAAAGATATTTGTGTGCCATGCAACTGTTCATCAAAGGCTGACTTCAGCAGAGGAATAATTTAATAATAATGTGAATAGAATGACCCAGTCTATCTCTTAGTCAGCTTCTTTCCACAGCCATCCCTGTCACTGTTCAATGAGCTCATGGACAAAGTAGCGATAATGGTAATGGCGGATGTTATGTATAGACTCAGCAACATTGACTTCCACTCACCAAGGCCAACCTGGCTTTAGCCACTGCTGGCTCATAGAGAGATAATTTTCACCTTTGGAGTGAAGGGTGGACTCTTTCCAATTCAGTATAATGAAAAAAATGCCTTTCTCCAGGACAAAGGTTAGGCAGGTGCTCACTTGCCTATATAATGAATTTTAGGATCCTAAATTAAGAATTACTAAGATGTATTGCAAGTCCATTTGAATATTCAGCATTTACTTTGGTCCATTTCTGCTGCATTTGGAGGATTGGGGGCTTAGGTAAACTAGTAGAAGTAAAACTCACACTATTTTCTGTCTTGTGGCTCTGATGTCTCAAGCCATACCCTGGCATCCATGTTTAAGCTAACTTGATAAATTGCAAGTAGGCAAAAGAGTTCATGGGATTACCAGGTTTACAGATATCCATAAGAAAATATAACATATATATATACATATATATGCATATATGTATCTGGATTATTCTTTACTACAGAGCTAATCAATTTTTTAGAAAGTATAAACTGCATTGCCAGTCTCACAGATAGACATTAAATCTCATAACATCTAATTTAATACCAAAGGACACATTCTTTATATTGACATGGCTTTACCAAATTTCAAAGATATCCATGTACTATGTCACAAAAATAAAAGAAAGAATATAAAACCTGAAATTTGCATGTTTTATAGACAGAATGTTTAATATTTTTATAATAATTTAACTACATTTATTTCAATCTGTACTATGAATATTATTTATTAGTTTAGTCAAATATTGTAGAAATAATGTTTAAAAGCTACTATAAGAATCTTGGTAGCCTGGTGCAGTGGCACATGCCACCTATAATCTCAGTGGCTTGGGAGGCTGAGGCAAGAGGATCATGAGTTCAAAGTCAGCCTCAGCAAAAGCAAGGCCCTAAGCAACTCAGTGAGATCCTGTATCTAAATAAAACACAAAATATAGCTGAGGATGTGGCTTAGTAGTTGAATGCCTCTGAGTTCAATCCCTGGTGCCAAAAAAAGAAAAGAAAAAGAAGAAGGAAACCTTGGAAGAAGACTAGAAAATATAACCAGGTCTCAGCAGAAAAAGTTTTACACTGCACAGCACAATCTTAATATTCAAAACAGAATCATTTCAAAGATTACATTTTTTCCTAAGTAATAGACAATGATATTTGAAAAAAATATCATCTGTGCTCATTTACATATATTTACTCAATGAATATTAAACCACCACAATATAGTTGACTTATAGCTGTGAAAACAAATAGTCTATTCAAAGAATGATGATGACCCACATTGGGGAAAAATGTGTTACTTATTTGTTATACCTTATGCTCTTCCTTATGTCATTTTAGGAGTTGTCTGAAATTACAATGAATGATATAGTTATCATATTAATTTGTCTGGTTGATACTTTAGGAGATTTGCCAGATATAATAGTTATCTTAAACACAATTTTCCTGCTTCAAATGAAAAAACACTTCATAATATAGTCATACCAAGGCATATGTATGCATCCAAGCATCATATAACAGTTGGAATAGTTCTGAATTTGCCCCAAATATGGTGAAACCAAGAAACTCAGTATCATCTTATATTATTACTCTGAGATAATGAAAACCAAGCAAGTATGTGCAAGCATATATTCATTCATTCTATAAATTTTACTTTTTTTCTTTTCATTTGTTTTAGTTTGTCAGACATAAAGTTTAGATCAATCAGAATACAGAAAAAAACTTAAATATTATAAATGTAGGAAATTATTAAGTAAAATTGCCTTTCCCTTTCTGAAGATAATAAATAAAATAAAATAAATTTGTGAATTTTAGGTAATGATTTCTTCACAAAAATATTTTATGTTATAATCCTAGTGTTATTTTTACATTCAGAAATAAATAAGTTTATAAACTTAAAGTTTCTTTTTAGTCATACTTTTTATTTTAGAAATCAGAGTGGATATCTCCCTAATATATAAAATAACTATCTTATCTCAATACTTCCTATGTCACAGTATATATACTTTGTTTAGGCAATAGTGTATTCACCTTAGTAAGTTTTTTTCCCATTTTGTTCTGTAACTACAATTATCAAATACATTTAGTTTAAATCCACTAGTGAAATATATTTTTGTTACTATAATTACTTTTATCAAGTCTTTTTTGTTTAATGGAGAGGAAAAGTTTACTTAAGGGTGCATGGTTTCAGAGGTCTTAGTCCATTAGAAGGCTGGCTATATTCCTCAGGGCTCAAAATGAGGCAGGACATCATGGTGGAAAAGTGTGGCAAAGAGAACAAGCTCACATGATGATCAGAAAGCAGACTCCACTCTCCACAT
Organism: Geosciurus inauris; assembly: GCA_004024805.1. Taxonomy (NCBI): domain Eukaryota; kingdom Metazoa; phylum Chordata; class Mammalia; order Rodentia; family Sciuridae; genus Geosciurus; species Geosciurus inauris. The sequence goes on along the minus strand of PVHX01017502.1, from coordinate 2,501 downwards.
AAAAAAATATACACCCCAAAGCCATGCCCCCGATGAACCACTTCCTCCAGCCACAACTCATCTGCCTCCAGTCACCACTCAATCCCATCAGGGATTAATTCACTGATATAGATTAAGCCTTTAACCCAATCATTTCTCCTCTAAACTTTCTTACATTGTCTCACATGTGAGCTTTTGGGGGATACCATATCTAAACCATAAGATTCTGCTCCTGCGCTCCAAAATCTCACACTCATCTGACGATGCAAAATACATGTAATCCATTACCAAGAGTCCCCATGGTTTCAACAGTTCCCAGATTGCTCAAAGTTCAAGTCCAAAGTTTCCTCTGAGACTCAAAACAATCTCACATCGTGAACATCTGTAAATTTAAAAGCAATTTACAAGTATCCAGTATATAATGGTACAGAGTAAACATTCCCATTCACAAAATTATGGGCATAGAAAACCCAGATAGGACCAAAAGCAAGACTGAAATCTAGCTGGGCAAACAAACAAGTCTTGTAACTCCATATCTGTCATCTGGGGCACATGGCATCATGATGTTCTCTTCAAGGGCTTGTGTGGCTCTGCCCCTGTGGCCTTGTTTGCTGCAGCTCAAGTGGCCTTTCTGTTGACTTATCTTTGCTCAATTCCTACAGCTTTCCTAGGGCAATGTCCTATATTACTGGCATTTCTTAATCTTGGGGCTTTCCACTGCAGTTTTGGTTCCTCCTCACATCCACTCTGGATTTTCAGGTAGTGCCTGCAGAGACTCCAATCCTGCTGTACTTTGCCTGGTCTCAAGGCCTTCCTTTGAAATCTTGGTGGACCCTCCATTAACCCTCAACTCCAGCATCCTGCATTCCTGCAGAACCAGCACCACATGGTTGATGCCAAAGTCTGCCACCATCTTGAGCATCATACAAGGCTCCAGGGACCCTTGCTGAAGCAGCCTCTGAGTGTCTAGGTGGCTGAGCATGTTGAAAAACCTTCCTAGGCCCCCTTTGTGCACAAAGAGTGCCCCACTGTTCTCAAGAGAATTTTCACCTTTACTCCTTTGAGCTTGAGATGTGTGTGATCTTTCTAGCTCCTGAGATGCCCTCAAGCCATCTCTCTTATTATCTCTAGGAAATGTCTTTAGCATTTCTTTAGTGGCAGTAATGTCTTTAAATGCAACTTCCTTAGCCACAGTTTTAGTCCTGCCTTTCAAGTTCTAATTTTTCAAATATCTCTGCTCTGCTTTCTGATCCTAAATATCACAATAAATTTGATTAAAACTACCAGCAATATCCATGCCACCACTTGAATGCTTTACTGCCTGGACATTTCTTCCACCAGATTAAGAAGTCCATTGCTTTTAAAATCAGCCTCACAGAAAGTCTCAGAACAAGGGCAAAATGCAGACGACTTCTCAGCTAGAACATAATATGAATGGCCTCTTGTGGGGAACTAGCTCTATGCTACGCCCTAATGACTAGCCATTGTGTGTAAATGGGAAAGGCACAAAGGAAGGAGGAATTATATGATTGGTTTACATTTACTATTTGTTCCACGAACGTGCAGCTCGTGAACAGAATCCAGGGGGCTTATGTGCCTTGCCACATGGATGGCTATTGCCTACATGCATTGTCTCTGATTGGCCGAATGGCCCTATAAGTTGAATGTTTGTTCCACAAATAAACAGGTGCCTGCTCTGACTGTACCCCCTGGTGTGTCTGATTGTCCTGCAGCAGAAAGGCTTCGGAGAGCAGGGCTGGGAATGGACAACCAGTCGGCTCCAACTCTTCCCAACTTCCACAGTTAGGTGAATGTGGGGGTGCCCCTTCAACCCGCTGGCTCGGGACAGACTGTGACCCCCGCAGCCTCTTATCCAAATTCCAATAGAATCCTCCTCTAAACCCTCTTGAGCCTTTTCTTCACTGTCCACATTCCTGTTGGCATTTTGGTCTTCTAAGCTCCCATCAGAATTGACAATTAAGCTCCACTTACAACAATATAAAGCATTTCCAGCTTGCACTGCTAAACATTTCAAACTCCTCCCATCAATTCAAAAAACCTCAAAAAGCTTTTGAACCACATGGTCAGGTTAGTCCCAGCAATGACCCCACTTCTTGGTACCGATTTCTATGTTGCCAATGTCTTCACTGCTGTGATTAAAGGACCCAAAAAGCAAATTATATGGGGAGGAAAATTTTATTTAAGGACCCAAGGTTTCAGAGGTCTTAGTTCATACCTCATAGGAAGCTGACTCCATTCCTTGGGGCTTAATGTAAGGCAGAACATAGTGGAAGAGTGTGGCAGAGGAAAGCAGCTAACATGATGATCAAGAGGCAAAGACAGAGCTACTTTTTTCAAAGTATCTTTTATCTTTAATCAAATTATCTTTTAATTCCTCAGTCTTTATGCTGAAACTTTTCTATCTTGGAGAAATTTGCTGCTTCTTTTTTAGGAAAGAACATAAAAATTCCCAGAGTTCTTGCCCTTTTAAGTTGAATGAGTCTGACCAATATTTTGTATGT
>PVHX01017501.1:0-39840 GCA_004024805.1 Geosciurus inauris | reverse complement strand
TGACTTAGAGTCCAGTGTCCTCTGAGATTGGTTTGGTGCAGCTGGTGAGGTCAGATTTCTTCTGGTATGAGCTGAAAGCCATGGAGAGTCTCATATGGGAGGTTCACTATTTCTTCCGTACAAACTACTGGGAGCCGCCATTTTGGTGTGTTTGGCCCATGCGTGCTGCGTTGGGCGCATGTGTGCTGCGTTCGTCGCCTGCGACGGTGGGCGGGCTGGCTCCGGGCGGTGAGGGGGAAGGGGAAAGAGACATTCCAGAAGTGTCTCCCAAGCGAACTTTCTGGTGGGATGCCCGCGCGGTGTGGTGCAGTGGTGGGCAGGCTGGCCCCAGGTGGTGAGGGGAAAGGGAGAGAGGTACGAACATTCCAGAAGTGCCTCCCAAGCGAACTTTCTGGTGCAGTGCTGGTGCAGCGGGCGGGTTTGGCTTTCTGTGTCTGCCTCTGACCTTAACAACAATTGCTTGTTGTCCAGAGATAGTGGTCAGAAGTCCACATCCCCTACATTAGTATGGATGATGGGTGTCTATGAACTTTCAAGATTTAGCTCAAATGGTCTCTGTGTAGGGTTCAGAAATGTTCCCCCCTAAATTCACATATACCTGGAACTTCAAAATGTGACCTAATTTGGAATAGGGCCTTTACAGATGCAACTTGTTAAATTGAGGTTATACTGAATTTGAGTGGCTTAAAGCCAACAACTGTTATCTTTATAAGAAGGTTATGTGAAGACACAGACGCACACATATAGGGAAGAAAAATATGTGATGAAGGAGACAGAAATGGGAATGAAGGATGTGCAAGACAAGAAATGCTGATGATTGCCAGACAGCACTAATGGTGAATGGTGAGAGAATGAAGTTTTTTGTCTTAAGCTATATAGTTCATAGGAATTTGTTACTGAAGTCCTGGCAAACTAGTACTGTCTTTCCTTTGAGGCCTTTCTGACATTTCTAGGTAAAGATGAGAATTTTCCTCTATAGGAAACCCATGCTGGTTATTTTCCATCTGCCTCACCATGTTCTCTGCCGTGCTATGCCCTACCTCTTTTCTTTTCTTGCTGACACCTGTGCACAGTATCACCCATGTCCCTTGCCCTGTAACCCACCTGGGATGTTCAATTGAGATCTGGCAGGAGATCGGAGACATTGGGGTATTTACTCATCTGAGACCTTTCCACCTGTAGTGAAGTTTTGACTGTGGCTGCCTCCCTCTGCAGCTACAACTTTTGTCCATGACTCCAGTATCAATTGGGCCTCAGTAAGAAAGACCCTTTCCTTTTGACTTATTTACCTATTTATTTTTTGTGCTGGAGATTGAACCCAAGGGCACTTTATCACCCCCAACTCTTTTTTATTTTTATTTTTAGTTTGAGACAGGGTCTTGTTAGTGACTGAGGCTGGCCTTGAATTTATGATTTTCCTGCCTCTGCCTCCTGAGTCACTGGGATCACAGGTATGAGTCACCATACTCAGCTTGACTCTATGCTTGGGGTGATCACTGTTGTTATTACTAGGTTTTCAATCTTCTAGAGATGTTCTTAACCCTGCCCAAAACTCTGCAAATAATTCCATCATTAGAAAGGCTCTTCATATTCACCCTAGTGAAATATCTAACACAGGCCCTCTGGCTAGTGCCTGCAGGAACTTAGAGCACTTGCCTGTGCATATGTTTATCTCTCCTAGACTGTGGGTCTCCAATTATAGGCATCTTTGAACTGGATATCATTAGTATTGTCACAGAGATCATTCCATAGTAGTGGCTCAGTAAATGAATCAATACATGAATACAGAAGGAAGGAGGCCCTTTGATATTCTGAAGGGGTTTGATTTAGAAGACCATCTTCTTAGACTTCTAGGAATGGGAGGCTACAATTTTGAGATATATGGCAGAGTACATTGTCTAAATAATCAAAAATAATTATTGCAGTCCATCAGCTTTACAGAGTGCTGGAGTATTTATCATGCCATTTGACCTTCATCCTAACCTCATGAGAGAGGAGGAAAAGCCAGGCGTTACCTCAGTTTCCCAAAGAGAAAACAGGCCCTGAGAACCAAGCAACTTACTCAAGGTCATGAGCTATGTTTAATTAATACATGGTAAGAATTTTCAATATAAAGAGAGATCCACAAACAAAAGCATTTTAACCTGAAACACATACAGTATGGTGGCTGATAAAAAAGAGATGATCTTTGAAGTGAGCGATTATTAATGCTCCCCATCCATTCACCTTCTATTCACCTTCTATTCTTTTAGCTGAGAATTGAAAAAGTAGGAGTTATGAGTGAGAGGATTGGGGGTTGGGGCAAAGAGCATTTCAGGCAGAGGGGTAAGCTCATTCTAAAACTGAAATAGAGACTATTCTATTTAAGGAATCAAAACAGCCCAGAGAGGCTGAAGTTAGTGAGGGTAGAGGAAAGCCAGGGCCTTGAGAATTCCTGCAGGCTCCACCCTACCTCCCAGTCTCCCAGCATGGAGAGAAATAACTGATTATTCTTTCTGCCTGGAGTTTCTGCAATGAACTGTCAATAAGAAATGTAACAGAATTTTCGGTGGGGGGAGGGGAACAGCTTCAAATCCTTAATTATAGAACATTAGTTTTTATTAGGTAGTTGACCCCTTGAGTATTTAGAAATAAGACCAAGGGACTGTAGTGAAAATGCTGGAAAATTAGTTATGGATGACTGCCTTTTTCATAACTAATTTTAATAAGCAGACTAGAACTAGCATTCTAAATGCAAAGATTGCTATATCATGTCAAGAATTAGTTGTTTTATAAAGAGAAGAATTTTATGACATGAGAATTATATGTGACATAGTAGGATTTATGTGGCCCCAAATAAAATAGAACTTAGCAGTTGCAGTGGTCTGATCCTAGTGGGAAACAGATGGCCCACTCTAAAGGCAAATTGGAGAGTTTAATAAAGGGACTATTTATAGAGGCATGCACAGGGTTTAAGGAACTCACAAAAGACAAGGAGATGGGGACATGTGTAGAGACTGGTAGGAAACTGGTTCCACACTTAGCCCTTAAGAGGCATCGATATATTGACCATATATTCTTATTTTCTGTGTTCATCATGCTCTTGTATTTAGGGCCTTGATTCTGGACATTCTGCCTCTCCCAGGGGTAGTTAATTTCTAGAGATGAAAAGGACATCTCTGTGAGCATGCTTTGATGTACACACAAACCAAATCTGAGCCCATACCACCCGCCATCTTCTTTATCAAACTCTCATACACCAAACCAGTATTCCCTGTGTTCTGAATTACCCAGGGCCAGGTATCAGGCAACTGAGTACCACCCTTATGGCTAGATCCTGCTTAAATTATTTAGATTATTCCTTTCTAAGCTTACTCAGTGTGCTTACTTTTCCTTGTCCATTCCTTCCCACAAAACCCCATAAAACCCTGTGCCAAGCTCTCCCTTCTTCATCCTGACTAGCCCTGGTGCTTCCCTGGGGGGTCCTCATGGTGTGGGATGCCTCCTGTTTGTAGAGATCTGAGAGTATAAATTATTTCTTTGATGACAATTGTCTCTGTTTCTATGTGCCATATCAAACCTGAATAATACAAATTCTGAGCACAGCTTTAGAACAATGCATAAGGAGCAATTCTTGGGATCTAGGGATAGCTGTTGCCACAGAAGAGAGGCCACTCAATAGAAGCTACAGATTTAAGGGGGATATGCATTTTTGCCAGAACACAGCTATTTTGGGGGAAATGAGGGAGAGTGAATAACCAACCACTTTCTTCTCATATTCTGATCTCCTGTGGGCTTCCTGGAGACAAAAGTCAACTGAAAGCAAAGAAGAAAGGCAGGCCGGGTGATATAGACTACAAAGGTTAGCTGCACATGGCATACAAGGACAGAGAAGAGTGGAGAATGGCTTAAGAAGCAGCACAAAAGAGAAGCTGCTCAGCAGTTAGTCCTCAATTTCAGCTGTGTGACCTGTCCCTGACAGAAGAGCACTACCAGGATTTTGACTTAGCATAGATTAGGCACGTGGAAATGCATTGAGGAGAAGAAAACTCATTTCAACTTACATAATTCCTTATCCTCCCCTGTCCTTTCCCTAATGCTCCCTAGACCTAGACCTGGTCACCTTTCCAGAACACAGGTTAAATGATGTGCTTACTTCATCAGTAACCTACCAAGGCTCCCCATTACCTTTCAAAGCAAGGCAAGTTTCTCCATCTGTCTGGCCTTGCACTCAAGCAACATGTTTAACTTTTTTCTCCTCTCCCATGTGTTTTTCATGTTCTCACACATTGAACTTCTTTATTCTTTAAGCATATTAAACCCTTTTAACTTTCAGAATTCTGAACTTTTGGTACATGCTGTGCTTACCCTCATCCTACTGTTTTCAGTCTTCACCTGACAAACTCCTTTTGTGATCATTCAAATGTCAACTCCTCTGTAACAACCCTTTTGTCTGTAACAAGCAGAATGACACTCTTCCTCTCCTTTCCTCTGTAGCACTTTGCCCAAACATCTCTTACAGCATGTACAGTCTAGCATTATTTAATTAATCAGGTTTAACTATATAATTAGTACATGCTGCATATATTATTTTCAGCTTGCTTTTTCAATCAAAAAATTTTCAGAGCAGTTTTATTTTTATGTGAACTATATTTCAATAGAATTTTTAATAGGAGCTTTAGGTTCATAGAAAAATTTTATTCAGACTTTTGCTTTTGAAATTTATGCTATTGTTTTTCTCTTTCCCTTTTCCCTCTCTATCGATGTGTCTCCACACACACACACACACACACACACACACACCCCAAAACCAATGCTATGATATTATTCCATGTGAAAATATACTGTATTTTTTATTTACTCACAAATAGTGAAATATCTCCCCTTCTTCATTGTAACAGATAATACAGAATGTATATCTAGAATAGCATTGCTATATTTATTGCTAAATGGAATTGCTGATAAGTATCAGGGAAGTGAAAGTGGCAGTCATTGGTGGGTAGATGGGTAGATGAATTCACATGGTATAGACATTCCTCCTTGGTTTTACACTGATCTTCTTCTTTCCTTGGCTATGGTATGTTCTCATCATTCTACCACACATGTCTAAACTAGTGCCCAGGCCCTTTCTCCCTTCACTTTAAATTATTTCTTCTATCTTCCTTGTCCCACACACATTCAGGTAACATGAGGTTCCTCTTCTGCTTCTGCAGGCTAAATTCCATAGTAGCATGACCAGTGTAAATGCTACACTAGAAATCTGCTCATAGCCTGACATCAACTTTAACATTCGGTAATGGGAGTTGATAGGTTTCTGTAGGACTGTTCAACTACTGAAGCTACCTGTACTTATTAACTATATAGACATAATTTTTTCCACTGTCATATAAAATAAAATGCATTCTGTACTCAAACTGAAGGTTGTGCCCCACTTCCCTTCCCCACTTCAAATAATGGTCATGTTCCTGAACTCTAGGGAACCTTTTGTCTTTGCTCTGCATTAGTGATCCTCAGTCTTGCCTATACATTGGAATTACCTTGGGTGATTTAAAGAATGTTTTATGTCCAAGTCCCACTTGCAGAGATTTTGATTTAATTGGTTAAGGGTACAGCCTGGGTTTTGGAGTTTTAAAAGCTTCCTGTGTGATTCAAATGGATACTTGGTTTTGAGAAACAACTTTTTCTAGATCTTGATATTTTTTCTCTTTGGAATAGTTGCATTATTCTCTCTCCCACAATATCATATAAAATAATTTTATGTTCAATATTTCAGAGTGAGCACTACTTTTTCAAATAAAATGACAATATATACATCTTCAAATTCTTTTTAAATCCAGTCTCAGTTCTGTGTATGTTCTATGTACTTAGTAAGTACTCATTGGGCATCAATGTACTGAGATCATAGTGTTATTTCAGGGGAAAAAAGAGTATAGCTCATTCTTCCTCTTACTGGAACCAGATTCCCAATCTAGATGCAGTGGCAAGCCAGAGGGTTAAGAACAAAATTTGATTTTGAGCATGTCAACATGAAAAATGAGAAAACTACTTCTAACTGTTGGAGACGTATTTAAACTCTAAATCCTCTTATTAAAACTGTTTGAAGACAGCCTGGAGAAACTGATGGTAGAGAAATTTCCATTTACTATCCAGATGTACAAAATAAATAATGGAATTTCAATCAGCTGAGAGCTAGAGAAGCTGTAGAACCCAATACCTGATGAGAATCTTTTATTCATTTTTCCCTTTGGGAAAACTAATTACAGCAAACTATTTTGTCAAAAAGTACGGAAGAGTGGTTGTATTTGGTTGTGCCACTCTTGGATTAAAATGATATGACCTTAATTCCTCTACATTAAAGTGACAGAAAGCAATTGTTTGTATGTGGTTGTCACAGTGCTATTGTTATAAATGAGTTTTCGAGATAAGGAAAAAATTGTTTGGAGAACATTGACCTAGTCTTCAAAAGCATTATGTTTAAAGTTGTTAATAATACATCTCTTATTTATTGTCTTACATGAATTTGACACTAGCCTACCATATTTCACTGCATAATCATGTGAGTATTCCATGCATCCTAATCTTGCACCAAAGACAGTTTAGTAATAAATTATTTTTAAATAATTATGGCACATTTTTTAAAAAGTTTACATAATGGTTGCATCTACTTTTTGAAAAATTTTGTTATAAAATTTGTGATGATTATGTAATCAAACATAGTAATATGTATAATATAACATACATCACATATAAAATAATATATATATAAATGCACATACATATATATCTTTAAATATTACCATAAGCCTGAAAAACAGGAAATAGTACTCTTTTAATAAAATAATCTGAGACTTTGAGAAGTTACTTTGTCAAAGTTACATATGTTCAGTGTTAGAACTGATATAAAAATTCAAACCTAATTTAATTCTATTTTTCCAAGCTGCTTTGTACTATAAAGATTTTTTAAAAAATGGAGACTTTTGAATTTCTTGGAAATAAAGTACACAGATAAAATTTGTTCTTTTTAAAATTTTATTTCAAAAATTTTAATGGTGCATTATAACCACACACAGTAGTGTAATTCATTATGCCACATTCATACACATATAACATAATGTATTGATTTCATTCCTTGGTACGTTCTTTTAAGACCCATGAAGATAAAGATAGGATTAAAACACAAGACCAAGACAATGAGTCAAAAGAGCATCATCCTGGGGAAGAAGTGAGAGGGAAGGGCTTTTGTGACTAATTTTTTCCCCTACCTCCCTGCTCCCCAGCTGGACTTAGTCCCTCTGATGGAAGGAGACCTCTACCTAACTGGATTCTAATTAGAACCTGCACTTGATGCTATTATATTTGGTGTCCATAATAACTGTGAAATAAATCCAGCCTATCTTGGCTATGGCTGCTTCAGAGTGCCTGCCATTTTTAGTCACCATCTTCAGACTTTTGCTGGGTCTCTGTCACTTGACACCTGTATTCCAACATTAACCTTCCTATCAGGATCCTTGATTTCATTTTCTCCCTTTTCCTCTGTATCCTCATGCAAAGGGCATCTTTTTTTAATGCCTCTATTTTTCTGGGTCACTCACCTGCTTTTAAACTCTCACTGGCTCCTCTCACAGGAGACCTCTCTGACTTGCTGTCATGACTTTTCTCTCCCTGAACACACTACTTCATTCTTATCCCTCCCTCTCTCAGGGGGTCTTCTGTTCCACTCTCTCTTTCTTTCTCTGCCCCCATCCTCTCCTTTTCTCCTATCCCTTTCCTCCTGAATATTCCTCTTCTCCTCTTTATCTTCTGCACAGAAATGTCCTACACAGTTCTAGGTCCTGCTGCATGAAGGCTTCTTCCTTAGTCCATTCTTCCCTGAGCTATGCCTGCTCTTGAATTTGTTCCTAACCATTCAGTCTTCTCTTGTTTCCATGGTTCCCATTGTGTTCTTGGCATATCTCCAGTGGTGCTGAACAGTCAGCAGATACTCAACAAACTTCCAGTAGTCATTAGAAAAAGGGAAGAGTGTGAATGAAGATGTGTTGTAAAACCTCAAGTTTTCCTCATTTTTTTCATTTCTTCAACTTAGAAAAGAAACACACACACACACACATGAATGCAGTGATTAAATGTAGAATAATTTTATTCTATCAGTCACTGTTTCAGAAAATGCTGTACTTCAAGGATAGCTAATCAGTACAGATAGGCAACAGAATATGCTAATCTGTTTATTCATTTGTTCACTCATCCATGCCTCTTTGTCTTCTAGATCATGAGGCCAGTCGCTCCAGCATCATTTCTTAAATAATTCATCATTTCCACACTGATTTGAAATAATCCCTTCATAATTCACTAACATCTCATTTGTCCTAGAGTGTTATCTTTCCAAATTAGTTCTTTGGTAGCTAAGTTGTTTGAATATGTGTTAAAAAATTAGTTTTCCTTATTTAAAAATTGTTCTTTGCTGTATTTATCTATTATTTTTCCAGGAAAAATGTAAATTTACTTAGGTTACAGGATTCCATTAGGATTTTGATGGGTTGTTTCTTAAAACTACATTAATTTGAAGGAGAATTGACATTATCACCACTCATAATAATCTTATTCAGAACTGTTTGCTTCCATGATTATTTAAGATTTCTTTTATACTTTCTGACATAGAATGTTAGTTTCCTATTTTATAAAATGGGAATAATAGATTCTATAATATAGGGTTATTTGAAAATTTAATAAGATGACACCTGTAGAGTCTTTGATGTGCCTTACACGTAGTAAGCAATCAGTAAGGATAAGTAAGTGTGAGCTCTGATGTTGACAGGAATGGAGATAATTGCCTGTCTTAGTTCAAGTGCTATAATGAAGTACCATAGGCTAAATGGCTTTAAAACTACAGAAGTTTAATTTCATAGTTCTGAAGGCTAGAATCAAAGATCAGGTTGCCAGAATTACTGGAATCCAGTGAGGGCCCCTGTTGTGGTTGTAGTCATTTCTCATTGCATCCTCATATGGTGGAAAAAGAATAAGGTAGCTCTCTTTCTCTTATAAGGACACTGATACCCATCATAGGTGCTCCACTCTCATGACTTCATACAATTGGAGTTAGGGTTTCAACATATGAATTTTGGTAGTATGCAAATGTGAGTCCATAATGCACTCATTCTGTACTTCTACCTTATCTTCAACACAAGAAATAAGGCGTGCGGGAGTGAATTTTATCCTGGGGTTCCTTAAACTCCTAGAAGATTATGTGATCTCTGTGAGTCAAACTGGGGCCCTTTTGTGCAAAATTGATGCTAGGAGTTCCTGATGTGAACCATCTGGCAGGAAATGAAACAGAATCTGGTATGATTCAAAGGTCATTCTCTATGGACTATCTGCCTTCAGATAACAATCCCACCAGAGTGGGAGACCTAAAATTTTTATTGTAATTTTGAATATTTGTCTTTTCTATTTGTTGTATTTCATTTGCTATTATATGCCTTTGTTTTCTTTTGGGGGGGGTTGTTTTCAAAGAACCACTTATCTATTAATCCAGTCATTTTTCTGGGCTTCCTTATTTTTATTTCTACTTGCATTTTTATTTATTCTTCTCTCTTACTTTCTTTTGAATTTTGTCATCATCATTTTTCAAATTTGAGTTCAAGGCATAATTTAATTTCCTTGTTTTGGGCTTATTAGTGAAATCATGTATGTTTATGATATTGTCTCTGGCATGGCTTTTACTGTATGCATTATCGGAATTGATACATAGAATTCTTTTGTTTAATAATCTATAATTTCAGTGTGGGTTTCTTCATTAACTTGAGGATTGCTAGTTTATACAGTAAAGGTATTTTTTATAATCTTTTCTTTTTACATTCAAATGGTCATTTACTATTGTTTTTATTTTGTTGGATTGTGGTCAGAGATGATGGCTTGTGAATTTCTGATTGGGATAATTTATTGAGCTTTCTTTAGTGATTGAATATATTACACATTTTTATAAATGCTCCACAAAATTTTCAGTAAAACATTTATTTATCTTAAAGGCATTTGCAATTGTTCCCTTTCCAATACTACTCAAATCCAATTTATTACCAAATTCTGTCAAATTCAGCAAAAAAAAAAAAAAATCATGTTAGCATCTGTTTCCATCTCTACTGTCTCCTCCTCCCACTAAGCAGTCATCATTTCCCTTGTGGCCCACCAGAATTGCCCTCTCACTCCTACTTTGACCCTTATTCCTTTCCCATCCATTCTCCCCCTATCATTCAGGAGATTTAAAGAGATTAACCAGTATGCATCCCTCCTCCAAGATGCTGAAAGTTCTCCATTTGTTTCTGCTTTCAGGATAGAATTGAGACTAGAATACACCGTAGAGTTGGGTCACTGTCTTCCTCCCTTACTTGACTAACAGACACTTTTTCTTCTTGCTTACTGTGACATAGTCACAGAGGTGGCACTTTCCCACCTCTGACCCACTCACATGGTGTCTCTGCACCTGGAATGCTCTCTGCTATTTGCCTAGTTATCTCCTTTACTTGCCATAAGCCTCTTTGATCTGAGAGCTCTTTCCAGACCACCTAACTTAATGGAAATCTGTCTCCCACTCCATACTCACTTTCCTTGTCCCCCTGCTATTTTTTTTCTTATAGAACTTGATACATTTTATAATTGAATATGTATACTTTACAATTTTAAAGACTATCACTTCCACAGGGCTGGAAGCTCTATGACTGCAGAATCTTTACTTACGACCTACAGAAAAACCTATTGCTTAGCACATTTTCAATGTGTAATAATCTCCCAAAATTATGTTGAATGGAAGAGCAGCTTGTGCAGAACACAGAATAGAAAATATGTCCTAATATTTAGCCTTATTATTTTTAATATTCAGAGCATATATCCTTACTTATTTGTTCTTCATCAGTCAAGTGTGAAGCAATGAGTATTCAAATTCTTACTACAATTGTGTTTGTCAATTTATTCTCATATTTTGCTTTATGAATGCCAACGCAATGTTGTTCAGAGCACAAGTGTTTTTTGACTGCTATAATTTTGTATGATTTAGAACCTTTTTGGTTGTAACTAATAGAATCCAATATAAGCTTATAGCAGTGGACCATGTAAGAAGAGGTTTAAAAGACTGAAGGAGTATCTCATAGAATTCAAGAGCAGGACAAGCAGTGAGGCTTCTGGATGTCCCAATTTGTGTGTGTATGTAATATTTTTGTACACCTTTGATTTTATATCTTTGCTGACATAGGACTTGGTTATGAGCACTTTATGTAGCCCTTAGTTTTCTTTCTGGTTACTCAAGGCTTCTACTTTTTCCACATCATAAACAGAAGCCTGGTGAATATGGCCATTCCAGGACAGATTCGTTCCCTACACAGTATCTTGCTTGTCTTTGTTGAAGCAGCCTCTCTTTGGGATAACTCTCCATACCTGACCTTTGGTCTGGCCAGTTTCCCAGATGTCAGTGAACCTTAGACAAATTGAGCTTGGCATAGTATCCTCTTTCCTGATATTCCTGGATGCCATGATTGAGTAGAGTTTTGGTTAGCTTTCTATTGGAGACTGTTATTCTTTCCCAGTGATGCTGGACTACTACAGCAGCAAAGACTAAAGCACTTGGCTCTCATCTCTTATACAACCAATTCTCATCTCTGCTCATCAACCTCAAGGTGAGAGGGCAGTGTTGGGAATGAGTTCTTTCTTTTTCTTCCAGTCAAGGCTATGCCTCTGTCCCTTGTTAGCTTTCTGCCCAGTTTAGTCCCTCCTCAATACAAGTTCTCCTAAGTTGTATCTCCTGTCAAATGGTGCTTCATAGAAAAGCATTTTAAGAAAGTTATATATATATACAATCTCTATTTTCTCACCTCATCAAAATAAATGAATGAATAAATAAATAAAACAAACCCTGGATTTAGTAATGGTGAACTTCAGTAGAGGGAGGTTTATTACATAGGGAGAACTCATGGTCCTAAGATCTACAGTCTTTCAGGGGTTATGTAATGAATTTTCTTCTTTACAGAGGAGTAAACAAGGGTAGAGAGAATACGTGAGGGGAAGTGGGGTTTAAAAAAACTTTAACTAAAGTGTGGTTAACGATTTTATTCAATGAATCAGTGGAGATAAGAGTTTAGTCAATCATTTATAAGACAAAAATTTAGGGGAACTGTGTTTGGCCTTGTCAAAGATTAACAAGAGGGCATTCATGTGCCTCATTTTACTCCTATGGAAAAAGGTGAATTTTTTCAGTAAGCCTTTTTTCAGAACACAAGGGTAGAGGCATTTTTTAATGTCTCCTGTTTACCAGTATTTTAGGGTTAAGATAACCTTCAACATTGACCCCTTCCATTCATTTTTCAATCTACTGTGATCTGACTTCTACACCGAAGCTCCTTTTTAAATTTTATGCCAATTATCACCTTACTTTGCCAGACTCAATGGACTTTTCTCAGTCTTAATATTCCCTATCTCCCAGTAGCATTTGGGAAACCTGGCCACTTCCTCCTTTGTTAGAATGGTATCTACTCTTGACCTCCTGGAAGTTACATTTTCTGTGCTTTCTCTTATTTCTCTAGCAATGATTTTTCTTTTTCTTTTGTCTATTATTTTCTGTCCCAATGCTTGACGTTGGTACTTTGTAGAGCTCACATTTGGAGTCTCATCTCATCCTTCACGTTTTCTTGAAGTGATATTATTCATTTCTGTACCTGAAAATATATCTTTTCCTGAGAACCTCCCATTTGCATGTCCATCCCACATCCCACACATCTTTTTTATTTTTTCCACAGATTGAACCCAAGTCCACTGAGCCATATCCCCAGACTTTTTAAAATTTTTATTTTGGGACTGGGGCTTAAGTTGTTTAGCATCTCACTAATTGCTGGTTTTGAACTTGCAATCTTCCTGCCTTAGCCTCCTGAGCTGATGGGATTATAGGCATGAGACACCATGCCTACACGTCCTACATGTCTTTACTGAATTACCGACATATAACCTATACTTATAGTATCTATATTATTTATCAAAAAGGAATTTCAAACTTCAAATGCTAGAGCATTCCCTTTGCATGTCTACAAACTTCTACCATCTATATCATCCACTTACCTGTGCATTCTGCAATTGCCCCTTTCCTTACTTTTTTCTTCAATTCATAACCAGATCCTGTTCAGAGACTTCAGAACATAATACTTATGAACAGTGAGACTCACGGATAGGTATGATAGCTTTATTTCCACTGTTAAATTCATAGTTCAAATCTAGCATGTAAACTACTACCATTGTTTCTATCTGGCAGCCCTCACCTGTCATCTCCCTCACCCATTCAACTGACCATAACTATAGAAAGAATTATCTTTCAAAATCCTCCATTCAAAACATACTAATGATGTCCTTTGGTTAGAAACCATAATGTTTAAGTGAGTTTTTTTTTTTCCTTAGCCTTATTGCATTTTGGTCTGGATAATTTTTTGTTGTAAAGGGACATTTTGGTCAGGGTAATTCTTGTAGGGGGCTGTAGGAAGTTTAGCCACAGCTGTGATCTCTGTCCACTAGATGCCAGTAACATCTCTGGTTCCTTCTTTGCTTTGTCCCTTGCTTTTGCAACTTTTCTGTCAAAATTCTGCTCAACATCCATCACACATGCTAACTCCTTCATGGGTTCTTCTTAAGATTTCTCAACCCATCTAAAACTATCTCCCAGAAAAATAAATGGATCTTGTCCCTCTCCTATAGCGTTCTAGCTACAACATATCTATAGCATTTATAAGGTTTCATTTATCATAGTTAATTAGTTGTCTCTACAGTCAGCCATTCATATTTGATGCAGATTCAACTACCTTGGCTCCAGAATATAAAAAAAAAATAGTGTCACATACTGAACGTTTGGATTTTTTTCCTTGTCATCATTCCTTAACATTTCCATCAACACAGCATAATTTCTCTTTATATAACATTGGTGTTGTGTTAGGTATTATAGGCAATCCAGAGTGATTTAAAGCATATAGAAAAATATGAATGGTTTATTTGTGAATACTATGCCATTTTATATAAGGAACTTGTGTAACCATGGGTTTTGCTACCTCTGGGTGTCCTGGAATCAATAACCCATGGATAGTGAGTGATATTGCAAGATTTTTCTCTTTCACGTGAATGTAACAACATAAAAGTGCAAGCATTTAGATCATAGCAAATTTAATAAATTTAGCCATTCGATCAAGTTCCTACAAAAAAATACTATAATTCCCAAGTCAGTCTTGCCATTATCTCTCCTTGCATGCAGATGTGCACTTACTGCATTCCCATATGGGCTAACTTTCTTCCAGTTGGGCCTTTCTGTTATATCCTCTTTTAAAATATTACCTTTCCACAAAAATATTTCAACTACCAGTTTTTCTTTCTCCAACACAAATCCTTGTAGCCACTTTTCTAATTGTTCAGCAAAGTGGAAAATCTATCTGAAAACTAAATGGCTCAAGGTCACTTGGCATATCCCAGGCAAAGCTAACACTCAAACACAGTTAGCAAACCCACATTTCCTACTCTGTCTTTCTAACAGATGGTCTATTGGAAAGGACAATTGAGACCAAAAATAGACCTGTAATGGCTTATTAAGTGGCATTTAGGGAGAGAGAAAACACATTTCACAATATCCAATGTTATAAACGCAGTGCCTTGCAGTTATGAAACTTTTGGAAAACATTTTTCTACATAGTGTCACATGAAATGTTCCTTCTGGCCAACCTCCCTTTCTGATTCTGCGGACATGTACTGCTACTATGATACTATTTCTGGAGTTCTGAAAGCATCTGTCTGTTTTTCCAAAATGTCTCTTCTTCTTGATATGCAGACACCAGACCTATCACTCAATGATCTTCTGTGGCCTGTACCCAAACTGGGTTATTTGCCCTAATTTAAGTAAAAAGAAAAATTCTTGAAGGAGGCTTTGATATGTGTTGGCTCCATGAGAATGCACATGATTTGAAGAAATTAATGGGTATATTTGAAATCTCTTTTGATTGACATTCCTTATTTTTTATCAAGAACAGGTTTTGGATGGTGGTTTAGAAATAGAATGAGGGCATCTCAGTCCAGAATTTGGAAGGGGAAAGATGGCAGTGTGAAGACCTAGAAACCTCATTTCACAATGGAGAGGATTGTGTTCTCCCTAGGGATAGCATGTAAACCCTTGGGACTGAGGAAGGTGAGCAAGATAACAGAGAACCACCATTCTTGGTTCTGGCTCAAGCTTCCTCCTAAATACACGAGATATTATGAAATGTAGAAATACAAGTTCAATTAGACACCTGTCCCAGCCCCTGGATGAACTATTACTGCTGTGTTTGTAAACAAATATCTTTTATGAACATCTTAAAGCCTGAAGCCAGAATTTTATATTTGTTAAATCATCACAAACAAATAAGAAATAAATATTAGAAAGCACTCTGTTATTTTGATACGCTGTCTACACATTTAGCTTCCTCTTTATTTATCATAATTTAAAGCAAAATATTATTACTTGCCAGTGGATAGAGTTCACCATATTTTATTGCCATTATTTTTATTCTCAACATCTGCATGTGTAATTAAAGATATGAAAAACAGGTTGTAGTTCTTCATATATGAGAAGGATGGAATGAGAGGAATTATTTTGAGATGACATTTGCTAATGGTTTAGAAAATAAAATAGGATTAAAAATGAAAATAAGCTGTAAACTTTATTTTAGCGTTGATCTATTAAAATGTTGTAAGGACATATATGCCAAACCAGTAAGTTTATGACTTTTGGAACTCACAGAAACTTTAGTTAACTCATAAGCAAGCAAAACATTTAGTTACATTCACATACCTACGAGCACACACACACTTGCAGTTAGTACCATAGACTGCCAGAGTTAAAAAATTATAGATTGTTGGAAAATAATACACAGAGGTAAAACAAGATTTTTCCAAGGTCACCTAGAATCTCCATTAATTTCTCATTTTTTTGTTCTTCCTACCACTAGTGTTCTGCTTACCCCATTAGACATGTGATGACTGAAGAAAGACTGGGTAAAGGAGAAAGAGAGAAAAGGTAACTCAAGAATTCCTGGGATGAAGAGTGAAATCTTTACATCCTGCCCTGGACCTGAGTCCATTCTACTGGAATCTCCCAGAGAAATGAGGCTCAGCAGTATCTCTGAGCAGGGTCTGAGGCTAGAGATAGAGGAGTAAAATCCAGACCTGAGAATTAAAAATTTGGCTAGAATTAAGACTGAAGGGCCGTAAGTCATCTCTGTTCTACCTTCCAGAGGACAAGGTATGACTGACAAGAAGGAACATTTCATGTGACACTATGTAGAAAAATGTTTTCCAAAAGTTTCATAACTGCAAGGCACTGATGACTGACAAGACCATTGTTTTGGATTGTTGCCTTTTTCTGGACAAAACTGCTGCTGCCCCAAAGATGAGTCTATTGCTGAATGAGTCCTTTATGGTACTGCTTCACTCCCAAGTACCCAGGGAGTACCTGAGAACATGGACGAAGTATTTTTTTCATGAATCTCACTTTTAATTTGTGTACCTGAATCCCTCAAACTCCCTTCATGCTACACAGCATTATGTAGTGTGAAGAAGCTTCCAACAACTTCTGTCAGAAAATGTTCTCATCTACTCTGTCCCTTTTCTAATAATTCTCTAACCATCTCTCCATATTTATATACTTTATATGTTCCTGTGTTCCCGCAGAGCCCTCTTCTAAGGATATTGGCATTTGTTAGAGAAGGTATTGGGCTAATAAAGATAGCAGAAAATAATTTTGCAAGATAATATTCACTAAGGATTCTTTAAGGGTAGACCATCATGAAAACTCTCTGTTCTGGTTCCACTGTTGATCATTTAAGACCAACTATATCTAAAAAATTTATTTAACAGTATTTATTAGATTCATGTGGCATGATTGGGGCCTATTGGAAAGATTAAGGTAAAGATATAGAAAGATTCATACAACCCCTGACTTCAAGACATTTATAAATCTAATAGAAAAAATTCAAACAAGCCGGGCACGGTGGCTCACGCTTGTAATCCCAGCACTTTGGGAGGCTGAGACAGGAGAATTGTGAGTTCAAAGCCAGCCTCAGCAATGGCGAGGCACTAAGCAACTCAGTGAGACCCTGTCTCTACATAAAACACAAAATAGGGCTGGGAATGTGGCTCAGTGGTCAAGTGCCCCTGAGTTCAATCCCCAGTACCAAAAAAAAAAAAAGAAAAAGAAAAAATTCAAACAGATAATTTTAAATAAAGAGCAAACAGAATAAAATAATCTAATAAAATAGTTTAAAGCTAGAAATTATAGAGAAATTAAAATAATATTTTCCTATTCTTTGCCTATCAAATTGACAATTATATATACTTATCATATTTAAACCTATCAATGAGTCAGTCACCTGACTATATCTTACTATATTTTGGGATTTTATATCTCTGCAAGTATCCTGGAAGTCAATTTGTCAATATATATACTAGAAGCTTAAGTTTGGTTCATATCCTGGGGCTCAATAATGTCATTTCTATTATTCTAACCTGAGGAAATTCAAGATATAATAGAAGATATATTTATAAGCATGTTTAATATTAAGTATTTATACTTAATAAGTATTTATACTATCTTATATATGCGTAGAAAAAAGATGAGAAAAATATATAAAATTGGTAGCAAAGTTCATCTCTGAACTGAATACTTTATACTGATTAAATTATTCCAGAGTTCTACAGGACAGAATATTATCTTTGTAACAGGAAAAAGACAAAAATGAATGTAACTTAAAACACCCTTACTGGAGAAGCCAGTTATCTGAATCTATGTAAAACCATGTGTCCAGATGTTTGGAAATATATAGTCACTAGTATCCAATTTTAATTCATATAATTGTAGAAGAAGGAGTGAGAAAAGAGGACAGAAATTGTATCCACAAATGCCCAGGGTAGGCGAAGTAGCTAGAGAAATGAGCTACCTCAAGGAGAAAGCTTTGTAAGGGCAGCTAATGTGCACCACCGTCTATGTCACAGAGTGGACTTTGATCTGCTCCTTTTGCTAGAGTCACATGAGCTGACAGCCTGCACAGGGGTTGGGTGGAGGGGGAAGAGGGACACTATATTCTGAGTGTGGCTGTCATGCCACAGCTGCTCCTGCCATCTGTTCTGCCTTTGATTCATATTGTTTGTCATTTCCCTTGTGCCTTTTTTGTAGGCTGCTGTCCAGTGCTCATTTTTAAGTGACTTCTCTGAGACCAGGGGATTGATAGTAATAACAGCATGATTTCAATTCTGTTTTACCTGGAGCACTTCAGTTTCAAAAACAGAAATCCAAGTAATACATCAGCAACCCATGTGGGGCACTGAAAGTTCAATTCAAGAAGTTAATCAAGTTTTTGTGATCCTTTTGCTCTGATGACCTATTTAAATAACTTGAGGATGCTGGAGGGAATAAATTTGGCTTAAATGTAGACTGAAGGACAGCAACATGGATTGCTTGGTGCATAGCTCAAGTGACAGCTAGGTATTTTCTGTCAAATCAGTCAAATCTATCTTTTGTGCCTCAGTTGTTCTTGGCCTAATGATTTACTTGATTGAAACCTTTGTCTTTTACTTGGCCTTATCTTTTTCAGAACAAAAAGAAGTTTCATTTATTATTTATTAATTTTATTCCATTTTATTTTTATTTGTTCTATTTAGATATACATGACAGCAGAGTGATTTTGACATATTATACATACATCAAGTATAACTTAGGATCCTATTCTGTGGCTGTACATGGTGTGGAGTTACACAGGTTGTGTATTCATATATGAATATAGGAAAGTCTGTCTGATTCATTCTACTGTCTTTCTTATTCCCATCCTTTCCTTCCCCTTTGTCTAATCCAATGAACCTGTATTGTACTCTCCCTCCCCTTATTGTGCATTAGCATACATATCAGAGAGAACATTTGACCTTTGGTTTTCTGGTATTGGCTTATTTTACTTAGCATGATAGTCTGAAGTTCCCTCCATTTATTGGCAAATGCCATAATTTCACTATTCTTTATGGCTGAATACTATTCCACTCTGTGTATGTGTGTGTGTGTGTGTATATATATATACATTTTATTTATCTATTCATCTGTTGAAGGGTATGTACATTAGTTCCATAGCTTAGATATTGTGAATAGAGCTGCTATCAACATTGATGTGGCTGCATCACCATAGTATGCTGATTTTAAGTCTTTGGGTATATACTGAGGAGGCATTTTATTCTTGAAGAGGGAACAGAGTCCAATACAAATAAATAGACATCATGAGGAGGTTCAGTCACTGTCTCATTGATGCTGTAGCTGCAAAGGCTCAGTGGAAGAAGATGTCTAAAGAAGTAGGTATGGCAGGAGGGAAAGTAAGTGGAAAGAAAAGATGAACTTAGAAGACAACCATGGAATCTTAGAATAGAAATAGTGGATGGGGACAGCATTTGTAGCAGAAATTAAGGAAAATTAAATAGCCACCTTCTTGGCCATCATCTAAAAGTTTGTTGTGTTGTTTACTTCCTAGAGATCGCATGTGGAATGTATTTTGAGACATTCCTGTAACAGTCATTTAGATGTCTCATTTCTTCCAAACATTCTGTTCTGTGTTGAACTCAACTTCTGCTGTGTAAAAGCATTATGGTGTCTACTATACAAGACTACTTCCTCCTGTTTGGTAATAGCAACATCCGTAAATGGCATCTGCAAACATTTAATGTGGTTTGTGTGGACAGTGCTTTGCAACTTTATACCTTAATTATTACAACAAGCCTAAATGACTAAGTTTTATTATCCTTACTCAGACTCAGATAATTCAGAAAATGGCGAGAAAACACTAAATAAAGCAGTAAGGGCATTTTTAGACCAGGGTACTGTTCTGAAAGACATTATTTTAAGGACATAAAGAATAATTTTGAGTATCATTAATACCATTTACATAATATTCCTTATTCTTTCTCCTCCTAGTGAATTGTTAGGACTGTATTTTCTGGCTTCTCTGTGGGGCTACACCAGTAGCTTAGCCCAAATTGGGAGTGGGAAATAGTTGTAAGATTCTCCAGAATTTCTCCTTTGTGGGTGAAAGCTGACAGTGTTCAAGATGGTGATTACTCACTTACTCTGGGCTCTGAGTGACTGCAAAGAACAGACCCTAATGACCCAGGAAGGTTAAATAGTATAAGAATCAAATCCTCTTACTTTAGTATTATTACTATGTCAGGGACTGAACCCAGGGGTTCACTGAGCCACATCCCCATCCTTTTTTATTTTTTATTTTGAGTCAGGGTCTCACTTCATTGCTTAGAGACTCACTAAATTGGTAAGGCTGGTCCCAGTTTCCTGGAAGCTGCTCTTACTTTCAATCCATTGAAATCCTTGGAGTTGTTGCCATATCATAAATTAGCAATTCTGGCCAGCACAAACTCTAGTCTGTTGTACTTATAGACAAGAAGCTACATGCAAATGGGCCTCTTTGTCATCTGTTCTCCCTGGACCCTGCAATCATGACTGAAATTAGCAATTGGGTTTACTTAGGGTTTGCTCTCCTGAGCTTTTATTAGGGTCATAAATAGATAATTTGAAAATGACTGTGCCCACATTATGAAATGAACTTTATACACTTATTGAATAGTTAAGGTATTTATTGGAAGTACCACTGGGAAACCTATGGTTGTTATGAAATTGTCTCTTTGATTGGATTGAGACAGAGATATGACAATTCTATTTCTATGTGAGCTTTGAAACAAACAAACAAAAATCATCACTGGGATTTGGGGTTTTCCCAGAGACTCTTTTCTAGGAAGACTGTTGTCAAATGCCAATGATTAAGAACATTCCAGGGCACAATTCCCAAATCAGACATACTCAGATCACTGGAGCAGCTTTCATAGATCTGGATGCCTGGATCCCACCTTACATATTCTGAGTCATAATAATTGAAGGGAGCCCAGGTAACCTGTCTTTTAAAAGAATGAAATTCAAAACCTCACTCTTGAAATCTTGGACACTGTTGACCACAGCCAAGTTTGGCTGTCTTAGGATATCCTTCCTTTCCTAACCTGACTGCAAATACTCATACCTTGCGGTCCTTGGGTCAGTTCTGGCTGGCTGGGACAATAGTTTTCATAATAGAAATTTCTTGGAGCTCAAGGAAGCAAGACTCAGGAAGCTGGGCAGGAAATAAAAAACATAAAGTACTGTCAGTTCCACTCATCTGCTGCACCACAGAGGAACTCACTGAGTAAAGATTATTTGGCTTCCTCGCAGAGCCTTTTATCTTCACACTGTCAGAAACATGCAAACACACACAGCCTATGCATATTAAGCAGGAGTTTGAATCACACAACCTGTAATTTATTATTTTGAAAGGAAGAGGAATATATTTCATTTGTTCACATTTTATTTTCCTTTTCCACTAAGAAAAACCAGATCTGGAGTTTGTCAGACCATTTAGAAGGCAGAATTTTATGGACAGGACCCCTGCATGTGTGGTTGCTCCCTAAGTACTTTCCAAATTTCATTTCCAGGTCACATTCTTCTCATGTACTCCCTTTCCACTATCACAACATCTTTGCCATCATTTAGTTCTCTGATTCCTCGCTAACGGTCTCTGTTATTAGGATTTCACACTGGGGCTTTACCTGAGACCTTAAGCACAGAGCAAGTTCATCGTTACTCTTGAAACTCTTCTTTTCTCTGTGTTAATGCTTCCCAGCCTTAGTTATCAATTCACTAACATGCAGTACACATGTAGTGACTCAATTAGAGTTAAATAGTGATTACTGACAAATGTAGATTGAATTTATGAATCTTTCCATAATTTTCCTTTCTTTAGGAATTTTCAAATTAATGAAAAGTAATACTGACAGCTAAAAGGTTGCAACTAGGCTGTGGGTATTTGTGAGCTTAAAATGACTACAGAGGTATAGAATGGAGGGAGAAAGAGGAAGAGGTTCTCATGGTCATCTTTAGTTGCTGAACCACATTAGTTCAGTTTGGGGTTTTCTCACTATCACACTCGAATTGTTCCTATCATGTTTCACATTGTTCTGTGTATGAAACTCTTCTCTTTCTGTTACTTTTCATAAAACTGGGTAATACAAAATAAATAAAAACAAAAACACTTGCAGAACATATAAGTATGTGTAGAAAAGTTCACTAAAGGTTTGGAGGATATGGTAGAATTGACAGAAGAGAAAGACAAACATTAATCCCTAAAGTTTCAGGTCTATTCCATCACTCAGGCTTCCTCTATGTTGCATTCTCCCTCCCTTCCTTTCCTCATATTTCTTCTTTTTACCATCCTCCCTCAAGTTCTGTTCCATAAAACGGTTTTCCCATGGCATTTGTGATCTTGATAATCAAATCCTCAAGATCTCACTTTCTACACCTAAGAGGGCGATCAAAGTATATTTCTAAAGACTCAATTCCTTCCTTAATGTCTGTGATCACTTGCCAAGAATATATGTCACCTATGTGTATCTATCTATATTTATATATTCTATATCTATATCTGTTTCTCCCTACAGAATTATAAAACATAAAATACTTTCCCTGTCCCACTGAGTCATCTGGAAAGAGTTAGATAAGGCACAAGCAACTCAGTCACACCTTTTTTTCAGCCAAACATAACATACACTGGAGAAGCCAAAGTAGGAAAGAGAGGCAGAAGTCCAGAAGAGTGGGTGCTAAGCAAAGCTGTGCTTCCAGAGCCACAGATGCTCTGTGCCTGACCTCTGTGCTCATCACACATGGGAGACCACCTATGCAGTTTTGGGATACATATTTCTTCATCACAAAAAGAATCATCTCTAAAATTTCCCTCTATGTGGATGAAAAAAAGATTAGGAGGAGTATTAAAAGTATAGAACCATTGAACTTTTTCTTATAATGGATTTCAGTTTTATATCGTGTAGGCTTCCTGCTATGACAGCAAAAGAAAATAGTTTTCTTATATGTCTCTCCATCTTTTCTTCCACCACCTCCGGGGTATTGTTAGTCATTTTAACTTTCGTTAGACTCTGTAATATTTCTATAACTTTAGAAATTAAACAGCCTAATCAGGGAGTATTCTGGTGTCAATTTTTCTGTATTTTTAAAAAACGTGTTCTTGTAATCTGAAGGTTCAAATTTTCCTTTGTTTCAGAGAAAAATATTTTCTATTATATTTCTAAATCTCTCTGATTCCATTTCATGTATTCTTAATCTCCAGATATCAAATATTCTTATTTAGATAATTTTTAAAAATTTATTTATTTTTATTTTTTAAAACAAAAGGATGCATTTCCAGTCATAGTGCACATATGGAGCACAATTTTCCATTTCTCTGGTTGTAAACAAGATAGGGTCACACTATTTGTGTCTTCATTTATGTAACTAGGGTAATAATGTCCAACTTGTTCCACCATCTTTGCTACCCCCATACCCCCTCCCTTCCTCTACCTCCCCTTTGCCCTATCCAAAGTTCCTCTCTTTCTCCCATGCTTCCCACCCCTACTCCCATTAAGTATCCACTCATCAGCATCTACTAATCAGCAAAAACATTTGGCCTTTGGTTCTTTGGGATTGGCTTACATCACTTAACATAATGTTCTCCAACTCTATCCATTTACCTGCAAATGTCATAATTTTATTGTCTTTTATTGCTGAGTAATATTCCATTGTGTATATATACCACAGTTTCTTTATTCATTCATCTATTGAAGGGCATCTAGGTTGCTTCCACAGTTTAGCAATCGTGAATTGTGCTGCTATAAATATTGAAGTGGCTGTGTTACTGTAGTATGCTGTTTTTAAGTCTTTAGGGTATAGATGGAGGAGTGGAATAGTTGGGTCAAATGGGGGTTCCATTCCAAAATTTTAAGTAATCTCCATACTGCTTTCCAGATTGATTGCGTCAATTTGCAGTCCCACCAGCAATTTTTGAGTGTGCCTTGTTCCCCACATCCTCGCCAGCACTTGTTGCTTGCATTCTTGATTACTGCCATTCTGACTGGCATGAGATGAAATCTTAGTTTTGATTTGCATTTCTCTAATTGTTAGAGATGTTGTATAGTTCTTTATATATTTATTTATCGATTGTATATCTTCTTCTGAGAAGTGTCTGTTCAGCTCCTTAGCCCATTTATTGCAAGCCCTGTGCCAATTAGTGGCTGCAAGGGATAGAGAGGAGCTAGGGAACTAAATACCTTGATACTGCTTCTGGGCCCCAGCTGGTGTTTCAAGCTGGGGATTCCCTAACTAAAGATGCCAATCGCCATTTTGAGGATACCCCAAGATGGTGACAAAGGTGTCCCACAATAGAGGCGTTTACGTTCAGAGGTAGGGTGTTGGGCTGGGCTGGGTGGTGGTGTTGGGCGACATGTTCTGTGATGCAGCTCTATGGCATGCTGTGTGGAAGTAGGAGGCTGTCTCCAGATCCTGTCCAGTGTCCCCAGGTGCAGGTGAACAGAGGAACTCCATGCTGGTAAATGGAGGTCCACCTTAGAACAGCAGCCAGGGGTCATGCACAGGAGCCGAGGGTCCCGCTTGGGAGCCTTGGCTAGGGGTCCTGTGTGGGTGGGTGACCAGAGGTCCTGTGTGGTGTGTGGGTGTTGGAGCCCCGGGGTCCTGCACAGGAGCAGGTCCCTGGGGGTGAGCAGCAGGGGTCCGGTGCAAATGCTGGGGCATGGATGGGCATGGGGCCAGAATTCCTGTGTAGGAGCAGCTGTCAGGGGTCCTCTAATAACTTGCAGAGAAACAGTATTCCCACTGCTTTAATCCCAGGTCATGGAGAGACTAGGAACACAGCGTCTGTCTAGGCCACCATCTTGGATCCATTACTTAGATAATTTTTATTCTGTGTCCTATTATGTCATTTATTGCATCTCTCTTCTTTTACCTTTACATTCAATTGTGTGAAACTCTGTTTATTTAGGGAATTGTTTTCTTAGAGGAACAGACATCTGTTGGCTTCTATAGGTGGTTGTGGTAATACTTGAGCACCAAAGAGTCTAGGGCAGGGGTGGCCAATTCGTGAGAATGACAGGAAAAGATAATGTAGGTGACTGGAAGGTTAAACACATTAGTTAACTGTTACCAAACCATAGACACAAGTGTGAATCTCAATGTAATCTTAATCCTGTTATTTTATATCCTGGACATTCCATTTATTTATTGGTAATCTAGAGTTAGTAGTATATACTTCATTGTGTACTTATCACCCAAGTGATGTGGCTGACACATAGTAGGCCTGTAATACATATTGAAAAACTAAATAAAACAAGTTGAGTTAAGTTCGGGTAGTAACATAAGCAAGATTTAGATTTATATCAGACAGTAACTTGATTTTTCTAAAAACAAATTTTATTTATTTAGCTTTTATATTTGTGTTAAAGTTCACTGTAGTAAAAAGTGGTAAAATCTAGTTGGTATGTATAACTTATGTATAACATATGTATGTATATGGTATTAACTTTGGGGAGAGCTAAGTTATTAAATTAATAAGGAAACTAGTAGTTGGCCAATGCATAAAGAAAGGTGAGAATGGATGTTAAGAATGTTCAAATTTATCCCAGTTACATCAATGTGACAAAATATATGTGAAAATGTTTCATACATGTGAAGTCCAACATAAATACTTGCACTAACTACCTTTTGTTTTGATGACAATGGATAGAAAAGCAAAAGAACTTTGCTATTAGTCAGATTTAAGTTTGTATCTTACAGTTGCCATTTAATAATTGTCCTATTGAATGTGTGTATGTGTGTGTGTGTGTGTGTGTGTGTGTAGTAATTCTCTATTTCAGTTTCTTTTGGGGGAATATGAGAAATTAACTCTAACTTTGCAGAACTGTTTAAGTTAGTAAGATGTAAATAACTTCACAGAGCTGCTGTCTGGTATGTTAATTATCATTACCAACTCCTTATATCTCCTTGTATTTGTTGCATGAATAGGCATTTCATTCATTTGTAGGTGGGGGTTCTCCCCTTGACTTAAGCTTGGTCATACACTCTACTTTTGTAGAAGATATGACAAGTGGAGGCTGGAAATGAGCATGCACACTTGGAGTTGCTCTTCTGTGCTTCTCCCATAATCTTTTGAGTAGATGCTGTCTCTTCAGCCTTGAGAAACAGGGTGCAGATACATGTGGGAGACCTAAGCCCAAGACATAGGGAACAATTAAACTCAGACCCTCAGCTTGACACAGAGATGCCCACTTAAGCTGAGTTTAAACTGACGAATCCATGTTCACTTGCAAGACATAATGCTGAGTTCCAAAGAAGTTGATGATAGATGACAGATACTCTGCCTCATAGCATGTGCTCAATATAAGTATATATGATTCTCCATAAGATCATTAATGGTATTATTGTGACCATTTTTGAAGAAGTTGATGTTGAGCTAGGAACACAACAGCAAAACAAGAGCATAAATAATTAAAAAGTATTGGCAAAGGATCGGAGAGTGTGTCAGCCTTTTATGAGCAGATTATCCTTTGTGGTATTTTTGAAGATCACAAGGAAAAGGAGACCCAGATCTCCATGTTTCCTCTGTTTTCAGAAATATATAGGTTATTCAACTAGGATCACATAGACAAATATTAGATCCAAGATTGATACTGAAACAAAAATGCACATGTCAGATTGGTGTGTTCTGGCCAACCTGAAGTACAAAAGAAAGTGCTGTCATGTAATTTTGTAAATAATCACAAATAACCATTTTTGAAGCTTGATATATTATTACAAACTTTGCTCTGGATATATTCTTTTGATAAATAGGAGTAATTTATGCCAAAAAAAATTGTCTTGGTAGAGATCTCATTCTTGCTATCTATCAGGTCTGAATTCAAATCTTGTCTCTTCCATTTCTTAGGTAGGTAGTTTGAGCCAAAGAAATAAACCCTCTGAGTCTCATCTCAATTATGACATCTTAAGTAGATGTCTGAATTAAATGCAATTATAAGAGGGCCTCACACAGTGCCTTGTTTTTTCTAATGAATAGAAAATGATCTAAGGGTAAGTAGTAAAGCAAGGTCATCAATATGCTCCATAAATAGTGGGACATCAGTTTAGTGCTCCTCAGCAAGGGCTGAGAATGCAGTTTCTGCATCAATTGTGCAGGTCCAAAATACACACCATAATCTTCCTTGGCCACCCCTGTTTTCCTAATTGACATCTCTAGTGGCCTTTCCACATTAAATCCATTTGCTTCCTATTTTATTTGAAGCCTCCTCATTTCACAGTTTAAACTTTGCAGCTCCTTAGAGTACATGCAATTTGATGTCCTGTTGTCTTCTGCCTTGAAAATTCTCCAGAATGCACACTACTCCACAGGTGGCTGTCTCTGCAGTCAGCTATTTTATTTTTATAGCTTTTAGCCCTCAGGCATTTCTTTGTTTCAGAGAAACTAGATTTTAAAAATGGACTCGTGCCCAGAGAGTTTACACATCTTCATAAAAAGTATCATGTACTAAGTAAAGCCTGTGTGAATGCCAAACACTGTAAGTAATTACATAGTAACCTGTTTGCTAATGAATAAGAGTATTTTTATTCCATTTAAATACATTAAAACAACAATTTCCTGGTCTTTCAAGGGTATATGAAAATTCCAACCATTTATTTTTATTATTGTTCAAACCTGCCACTTGACATGCATTTAAAAAATGTACACATTTTTGGTCACTTTTAAAAGGAAAATCACCTACTGCTTAACCTATTTAATATGTGAAAGAATAACTGAAATGTATGATTTGAAAATAGGATTTTGGCACAAGGATGTATTAAACATTGACAGAATTATGCAATAATTTGCTAGTGAGCTGAAAAATTCAAATTGTTTTATTGGATATCACTCAATCTCATCTTTTTGATTTTAGAATTTAATAAATGTAGGAGTATGTTAGTGAAGGCTCCCAATGCCAAAAGAAATGGAATTGTATTGGAGCCATTAAAAGAGAAATTGGTAAGAAATTATGGAGTATGAAGACATTATAGATATGTTCTTTGAATTTGATTCAAAATTGTTCTCTGTGGTGGCTTATATATAGTGCCTTATAATTTCTTCAATTTTTCTCATGTCCCAAAAGAGAAGGAGATCTCCACCTCCTGTATAGCTTCTGTATATTTCTAGCACTCCCTTAAATTGAGGGAATTGCCAAAGTTATACTTACCTGGAAATTAAGGAGTGCTTTGTACCCATAAGGACTCTAAAAAATGATATTTTTAGTTTTTTAAAAACTTGGTCTTCAGATACTTAAATGAAATGATAAACCTTCATCTCTCAGAACTCTTCCAATGATAATGGCATAGCAACATGAACCTTTCTTTTGCTGTGGCTGATTGCTACTGCCTGATGGGCGAGGTCCATTTAATTGAGTTCAATTCAACTCTTCGCTGCAAGTTCCAAATCAGACTTCATATTATGCTACTTGCCTTATTTGCTAGCAATCTTCACAGGGCTGGTTGCCATTGTGTGTTTTTGCCTCTGTGGGTCCCTCTTCTCCCATCTGCCACACAATACTGTTTCATTCTTTGTATTATGATTTAAATGTCCCCATCCAACACTCATACTGAATTTAATTGCCAGTGTAACAATATTAAGAGCTGGGACCCTTGAGAGGTGATGAGGTAGTGAAGACTCAGCCCTCCTGAAGGGATTAATGCCATTGCCATGGGGAGTGGATTCCTGATAAAAGGCCGGATTTCCTCTGTCTTAGACTTGCTTGTTTCCATCATTATTTCGTTGAATAATACAGCAAGAAGGCCCTCACCAGATGCCAGTTCCATGCTCTTGGACGTGCCATCCTCTGGAAGTGTGAGAAAGGAAACTTCTGTTGTTTACAGATTACCCAGTTTGTGGTGCTCTGTTACAGCAGTAGAAAGTGGACTAAGCATTAAATTGTCTTTTTAGTTTAATGAACAGAAAATCTTTGAAGCCCATAAGCAAATGTTAAAGCATCTGGATCACAAATGAATATTGACAATGCTCACATGATTTCAGACTATTTGCCTTTTTTTTTTTTTTTTTTTGAGACAGGGTCTTGTATGTTGGCCAGGTTGGCCTGATCTTCCTGCTCATCTCAGTTGCTGGGATTATAGTTGTGCACCACTACGTCTTGTTTGCTTGCTTTGTCTTCTTAGGTTTAATTCATCTGCTACCTCCCTAGCTAGGAATTGGAATATAGCCTTTTGGGGTGGACTTCTTTGATCCCACGTAGTTCCTGAATTCAGAGCTATCCCTGCTGCAATGGTTGAGGAGGAGAAGCGTCTTTCAGTAGTGAATGTATACTTGTCAGTTCTCATTCTTCTTCAAGGTGAGTTTAGAGGCACATGGGAGAAAAATCTACTCAGATTAACATCAACAGATTATTCTCTGCAGCTAAAATTTAGGATCTTTTCCCCAAATCTACTGCTCCTCCAGGCTGCCTCCCTCCTATTTATAAATACTTCCAAACATGATCCTCTATCCAAAGTCTTTGAGGGGAGCTTTTAGAAAAATTCAAATTCCTGGACCTCTCCCTAAAATATACTGAGTTAAGTTTTATGGAGTGGACCATGGACTTGAAACAGTTAAATGTTCTTTAAGTTATTCTTATATACATTAGAATGGACTACCACAATAAATGGCACCATTAGCTAGCCAATTGTTCATGCCAAACCTTGGCAGTCAGTACCCACTTTATGTCTCTCACTCTCCCCATGTTTAATCAATAACCTAATCTACAAATTTGCCACTTAGAGATGTCATGATTATAAGAAATAACATCTGAGAGAGTGATTTATAATCTGATTAGGTAGGACACTGAAGCATTAAATTAATTAATTCCTATGTGCAATTTACTCTCTTCTCACAAAACTTAAAGATAAATACTCCTCAGGGAATAAGATGCTGGTTGAATAAGATGTTAAATCAATGTACAAGACATCTAATCTATCAGGTTCCCTTATCTCCTGTTTCCTAGCTCTGCTCACTACCATTTCCCACTTACTTTCCAAATCTCAAAGCAGAGACTGTAAACTTTCCTTCATTCCTATTCTGTGTTATAAAGCACTATGTATTTTACTTTAGTACATTAAGGATTACGGTGTTAAATCATGTGTTCTGCTTTTAGGTGGTAGGAACTAATTTTCCAGAGCTTAAAATAGCCCATTTAATTTTTGCTACAAAGCAAGAGAAGAGAAACTTCAGGCTGATTTTCCTTGTTTGTGTGAATTTACTTCAACTGTTTTCTGATGAAATCTTTTTCAAAATGACCATTATTACAGCTAAAGTTTCTGAATATATTACTTACTTATTCTAGTCTGTTTTCTTACTTTAATCTCAGTTTGATACCATGTTTTGCTGTCTTCTAAATGTCCAACCTTCATTTATGCATGTAAGTATACATGATTAGAGTAAGAAATTAATTTTATTTTCTGATTAAATGCAATAATAATGAAGAGATATAGGTTGAAAATGAAGAAAAGTATATGTGCAAAAAGATCAATTATTATTTTACAAATCTATAAAACTTCAAGTATTGACTTAGCTGACAGTTCCCTTTAGGAAAACTTGTAATAATTGTTTATTAAACACATGCTTTTTCCCCAGACATGCATTGAAAGTTGAGTTATTTAGTAGTGAATAATTCTAGATACAGCTGCTATACTTTTTTCGCAAGTAGAGTGGTTGAATATGTAATCTTGAATTTAATTTTATCTTTTCCTTTGTTTTGATAGAAGTCACTTTGAACAGTCCATTAAGTGAAATGATACCCTGTACAACCAAAATCATTTATTCAAAAGCATTTATTGAGTACAATTTTAGTTAATCTAACTAGTAGCACTAGCTGCTTTAAGAAAACACCCTAAAAAGCTTAGTGAATTACTATAAGACTTTTTTCTGGTTCATATTTTAATCTGATGGAGGTTGGGATCTCTCTAAGCATTTCCTGCTTTGGGATTTCTGGCATTTTCTCTCTTTTGATACCTTCATTTTCAACCCAAACCTTCATGGTAGAGCATAAACAATCATGTGGGTTTGTTATAAGCAGCAGATTTTGTGTGGCTTATATCACATTTGCTCACATTCCTGTGGCCAGACTTAGTCACAAGGCCCCCAACCTGACTGCAAATAAGGGGCCCAGGGAGAGAAGAGTGAAAAGAGAAGATGCATCTCTTTCTGTGTCACAGCTCATCTAAAGTTCACCTCAGTATTTTCCCACAGGTAGACTACTTCATCTTGTTCCTAAGGAAGGTGACTTCAAAGGTCCAGTTTCATTGGGTTGTATGCATTCCTTTATGTCACACTGGGATGGCCTTTGCTTTGACTTCATGTAAAGAATGAAGAGACAAATGATCTATCTTCTCCGTAACTCTACACAATTATGAAATGAGGACTTTCTAATAGTAATATGCACAGGCAAAAATACAAAGAGTAGGGGCATACCAGCGTCCCTGGTCAGCAGTAATCTAAAATCCCACTAAAAAGATCTCAAGTAAAGCTTCCTACATAGGGAATTGAAGAAGAAAAACAAACACAAAACACAAAATGAAACAACCCTTTCCAATTAGTAGAGGATAAACTTAACTCTGAAATAATTTTCAACAACAGATAGAAGAAAATTGAAAATTCACTAAGTATTTAAAGGTCATATGCAATGTTGGAAAGGGAATATTATCTATAAAATATCTATAATAATGTCTGTCACATCCTAAGCATTTATTTAATCCAAACTAAAAAGATCACTTGTATGCTTTTGGCTGTAGGTAATAGAAAACTAAGTCAAGCAACAATAAATATTGGTAAGGATGTGGGAGAAAACGTACACTCATACATTGCTGGTGGTACTGAAAATTGGTGCAACTACTATAGAAAGTAGTATGAAGATTCCTCAGAAATCTTGGAATGGAACCACTATTTGACTTAGTTATCCCACTCTTTGGTTTATAGCCAAATGACTTAAAAGCAGCACATCACAGAGATGCAGCCTCATCAATGTTCACAGCAGCTCAATTCACAATAGCTAAACTATGGTACCAGCCTAGGTGACCTTCAACAGATAAATGGGTAAAGAAAATGTGATATATATACACAATGTAATATTACTCAGCCTTAAAGAAGAATGAAATTATAGCATTTGGTGGTAAGTGGATGAAGCTGGAGAATATCATGCTAGGTGAAATAAGCCGATCCCAAAGAACCAAAGGCCAAATCTTCTCTCTGATATGTGGTTGCTAATTTATAATAATGGGGGGTGACTAGGAAAGAATAGAGGTACTTTGGCTTAGACAGAGGGGAATAAAGGGAGGGGAGGGTGTATGGGAGTAGGAAGGACAGTGGAATGAATTGGACATTATTACCCTATGTGTATATATTATAACATGACCTGTGAAATTCTACATCATGTACAACTTGAAGAATGAGAAGTTAAACTCCATTTATGTATATGTCAAAATGCATTCTGCTGTCATGTATAACTAATTAGAACAAATAAAAAAGAAAACTAAGTCAAATTTTATAGATTAGAAAATTTATTATGTCATAAATGCTTAAATATAGATGTGCTACAGACTTTAACACTGAGTTACTTCAAGGTCCCAAGGTCTTTCCTTCTCACTGCTGTCTTTGAGAGCTCTTTATAAGCAGGCTGCCAGTGGTGACAGCAACAGCATACTTTCCTGGTCACATTCAGTGGGAAAAAACAAGAGCCTTTGCTTTAACCCTAGGGTGAGCTCTTTCCATTTGATTGGACCAACTTAGGTCACATGCCCATCCAGAACTAATGGTAATCCCCAGGATAATACCATGTGCTGATGGTTTTAAACTTAGACTCCATAAGAGTGGCTGAGTAGGGCAGGAGTTGTGTCTGGCAGGCAACATGATGTCTATTTTAACTACTATGTGTCAAATAGTGTGCTAGTTGCTGGACATGCTAAGACATATATGAGGCAAGTTTTTATTTTTTAAAAAATCTATATATTCTTTGCCGAGGGAAAATCTCAAAGTGTTCTGGGGAATGCATGAAAGAGACATGCCAGTTGAAGGTGATGAGTCAGGAAGTGTACAAAGGAGAGAAATAATGACCATATTGGGATGGGATATGAAGGGATTGGGCACAAATTCCAAGCAAAAGAAGCTGCCCATAGAAAAATTCTAGAGAAGGGCAAACACAATGAAGACTGGGGAAAAGGAAAGTGTCTTAGACCTGCACTGCCTGATATGGTAGACCACAAGTGGCTACTGAATACTTCTTGAATTGTGGATGCCAAACATTGAGTTAAACATAACATTAAAATACATTTCACCTGTGTCTTTTTCATTTTTTTAAAAGTATGATTCACACTTTATTTCTATTGGCTAGTTCTGGCTTAGATTGACATGAAAAGTGCAAGAAGGGGTATAGAAAGAGTGATGTTGGAGAAGTCAGGAGGGGCCAGCTTTTGTGGGGTCTTGCATGCTAGGTCACAGATATTAATATGGTCATCGTATCTTTGGGGCCAATGTGTGTTTCTGTTAAGTTCACTGACTAATTTTGGATTAAGGGGTAAATCAATCGGCAAGAAGCCTAGGAGATGATTGTAGTAATTCAGGCAAGAAGAAACAGGACTTGAAAACATAGCAACGACGATGATAAATACATTCAAGAAACTCTAAGGTGATAGAATCAGCAGAATTTTGTGATTAATCATATGCTCAATCAAGCATGAGAAAGAATCTAGTGGGTCTTGTAGGTTTCTGGCTTGGATTCTTGGGAGCCTGTGTTTATTAATATAGGGAGGCAGTTTGAGGTAAAAAAGCAAAACCAAAGACTATATGGTAAGAGAGGGGGACATGACTAGGGACAGGGGTTAGGGAGTTGTCCTTGCCTGTCCTCACTAGTATTGCTTCCTTGGGTCAAAATGGGTTCTGGGGTTAGTGGGGCATGTTCAGTGTGTCCATATTTTATTAATTTGTTTTGCTATGTTATTCTTCTAAGTTACTGATATTCCTGGACTAAGTGTGTTTTTATTCTCCCATTTTCTCTACTAAGTTATCTTATGCTCTGACTTTTATTAATAAATAGAAAACCCAAGTGTTTAAGTGTTCCTCAGTGCTTCATTATTATAAATGAGCAGGTAATTCTAGTTTTTACTCAAATCAGGAACTAATCTGTATCTTTATCAGAAGTGCAGTTTATTATTATTATT
Organism: Geosciurus inauris; assembly: GCA_004024805.1. Lineage (NCBI taxonomy): Eukaryota > Metazoa > Chordata > Mammalia > Rodentia > Sciuridae > Geosciurus > Geosciurus inauris. The sequence goes on along the minus strand of PVHX01017501.1, from coordinate 5,696 downwards.
TATCAGTACAACTTTTTGTCACAGCAAAATTTTATACATACAGAATTATGTATGAAAATTATGTTGGTTCTTTCACTTTTACTTTTCAGTTGCTAGACTCAAAATGAAAGAGAATTTAAAATCCTGATGTTTACATGTATTTTTCTTGCCATGTTTGTGACACTAGATTATGTTCTACATAGCCACCTATGTTTGTATATATATACACATAGAAATATAATGTTATTTTCATAGAGAGACACTGAAAGATGGAGAGGTTTCTCTGTCCCCCTTGGTGTTTGGACTCAAACATGATGGGATTGCATATCATCAGAAAATAGAAGAAATGGTCTGACAGGGGCTACTTTTGAGAGTGTAGCTGTTTGAGGCAGAGAAGTTCTTAGATTGTGATGAAATTTTTTCCAAAATTACTTTTATCAGGACTTTGTTGTTTTTAAAGCCAGTGTTGATAAAGTCATCAAACCAGAGGTGAAAAAATTTTTTTAAAAATATTTTGCATAAAGCTAAGTCAGTAAGAGATACTAGTATATAAGGTACTCTCAGAGCTAAACAGTTTCATTGATGAGGAACGCTCACGTTTTTGTGACTTATGTGAATCCAGAAAGTTATTATGTGGGTATTTATTCTGAAATTAGTCCATTTTATCCTTCTGCATTTGTAATAATATTCTTATAATAAGATAGATTCAGTGGGTTGTATAATGACCAGGTGCCAGCTACTTTATATGTATACATGTATTTTTCTCATCCCTAAAACAGCTCTACTAATGATGTATCTTATTCCTATTTTAGCGTTATCTTTAAAATCAGACTTCAGATTCAAGTAATTGAATTTGGTAAAATATGTAGCTCCTAACACACTCTCTTCATTGGTAAACAAAACCCTCTTTTGTTCATTTGTTTGTTTTTAATAATATCATATATGCTAATGAACTCAACTAAAATGAAACTAGATTTTGATTGTATCTCTTATACAATATTCTGCCTTCCTTTTCTATTGATCCTTGCTTCTGAGGGAATTTCTCCTGAATCTTATACAAAAAATAAGTCTATATCTAGATCTGGTTGACAAATAGTTTTGGAACAATTTGGCATACAGACACACACACACATGCACACACAAATACAGAGCCTTACCTATATAATACACAAAAATTAACTCAAAAAGGGACCACAGACCTAAAATCAAGATCTATTAGTATAAACTTACAGTATAAACAGAATAAACACAACTTTAAATCTTTGGGATCTTGGTTTAGGCAAAGGGTTTTTAGCTATGACACCAAAACTATAGACAAAATTTTTTAAAAAATGGTAAATTGAATTTCACCAACATAAAAATTTTTTGCACTTCAAAGGTTTAAAAAGGAAATTATATAGAGAAAATATTTGCAAATCATTAATATGATAAGCAGTATACAAGTTATATATACAAAAATACTCTCAAACTCAATAATAGGAAAAGAATTGGCCCAATTAAAAACTGGCTGAAAGTCTTGGAATTTAAAGGACAAAGACACATCAATCACTAATAAGCACATGAAAAGATGTTGAAAATGATCAACTAATAAGCTGTTGTAAGGTGCTGTTGCTTTGCACCTTACAACTCTAATTAGATATCACTTATATCCTGTAGAACTGCTATAATAAAACGTTGGATAATACCAACTGTCAGTGAGGATGTGGGAAAATAGTGTCTTATCAATGGATTGTGAGAATATAAAATAATTCAATCACATAGGAAAAGAGTTTGACAGTGACTTACCAAATTAAACAGTACAAAATTTAATAATGCCAATAGTGAGAAAACAGAGGTCTCTATAAAGACTTGCATCCAAATGTTTCTAGCAAAATTGTTCACAGTAGGCAAAATTACCCAATTATCAATTAAATGGTAAATGGATAAATAAAACATGTACATAATGGAATAGCATTCAGCAATAAAAAGAAAGAAAATATTGAGACATGTTACAACATGGATAAACATTTAAAAATTATGATAAATGAAAGAAGACAAGCACAAAAGAGCACACTGTAATTCTGTATGTATAAAATTTTCATAAAATTCAGTTACACAGACAAAAGGAGATCAGTAGTTATTTGTTTCTAGGGAGTGGGGATAGTAGGCATTGACTGAAACTAGGTTCAAGGGAAGTCTGGAGGAGTAATAGAAATGATCTAACAATGGACCCTGGTGACAGTAGCACAACTCTATAAATTTATTATAACTTACTGAAATTATAATAGCAAAAACCAAATATTATAAATCTTTATAAATATGTAATATGTATCTATGTAGATAAAACAAAATTATTATGTATATACATACATAGATTTTACTTTTGTATAGTTTTGCCATAGGTGAATATATTTCCAACACAGGTTTTTTTTTAACTTTACAAAAAGATTATAATGTTGAATGCAGTCTTCTAGTATTTACATTTTTGGTCAATGCTATATTATTAATTATTTTCTATGTATAGCTGTGCAGTTTTAACTCATACAATTTCACTATTGTTTACTAATCCATTGTGTGAAAAAAATCATCATTTACTTAACTCCTATGAATGATTTTTGCTATTATAAAAACATCCTGTCATGAACATTCTTATGCATGTTCCCTGATGTATTTCATGATATTTGAGTATTTAAGAGTCTTAGGATATTTATTATCAGATATTCGCTATTCTTTGAGCTGTGGTATATGTTTTTAATTGCTTTCTAGTTTTTTGTTAATATATAGAGTTACAGAAAAGTTTATTTATTTAACCACTATCCTAAACAATCAATAAATTTTAGTTTATTTTTTAGATTTTTAATATAGTTTTGAGGTCATGTTTATACTGGCTTTGTGAAAGGAGTAGAAAATAATTTTTATTTTCTAAAGCCATTTGTTTACGATTGGGACTTTCCATATTTGTATCTACCTATAAAATCTCCTAGACTGATGATTCTTTCATATGAAGATACTAGGACTAATGAATTAATTTTGTATAGCCATAGGATTACTCATGTTTTCTATTTTTTGTTCAAATCAGTTTGGTACTATGATTAACATAGAAAATATTCAGCTAATGGATATTTTCCTTTGAATATTCTCCTTTATTTGTAGCTTTTAGCACTTTTTCATTCATAATGATTTTTTTAATAGATTATTTTAGAGCAATTTTAGACTTACCAAAAAATATGCAGAAAATTTAGAGTTCCTATACATACCCTCCTCAATTCTTATACAGTTTCACCTTTACTTAACATATATTAGCATGGTATGTTAAAAAAAACCCACTTATAATGGGGTTTTATCTCAATAAACCCATGGTAAGTTGCAAAATATCACAAGTCAACAGTGCATTTAATACAACATCTCTACTGAATATCAAAACTTAGTTTATCCTATCTTTAACATGCTCAGAAAACTTACATTAGCTTACAGGTAGGCAAGCCCATTGTATAATAAAATATTGACTATCCATGTTAGCCAGCTTTCCATTACTGGAACAAATACTGAGATAATCAACTTATTAAGAGAAAGGGTTTACTTTGGCTCACACGTTTGGATGTTTCTCCATGAACATTTGACCCTGTCTCATTAGGCCTGTGGCAATTCAGTACATCAATCCCAGTGTTTCTTGGTTGTTTCTGTTATTTCTAGGTCTGTAAAGATTTCTCTCGATAGTCCCACCACCATTAATGTTAGGAGAAGCCAGCAATCCATGCTCTTTCTCATTCTTGTTGGGAATTAGAATCAAATGCTGGTTGTTCATCCATATAATGAAGATGAGGATTGTAGACTAGGTTAAACAAGATATCAAGAATGCATCACCAGATTTTAAAATCCACTTAACTAAATCTAAAATCTCTATTTTTTCCTCCTCTGCTTTGCTCTTTCTCTAGCAGGTTTTCAATTATACCAAGCCTACATTTCTGTAGTTGTATAGCGACCAAACTTTTTCCATAGGTTCCCACTGCGACCTGACAAAAAAAGTAGTTGGTGTGGGCTTTGGAATGTCTTCAGAATGGCAAGTTCTCTGGAACTCGGCAAATGAGCAATTACACTAATAAGCAGCAGCATAGTCCCTTCCGTGTTTTTCTGCAGAGCAAATTCACTGTTGGTTTCTCTGACCTTGAAACCTTTGTGTTGCTGCTTTGCGCAATTAGCAGAATCTAAATGTATATTCAGGTCACATCTGTGCTGAATTGTTTTATTTATGTTGATTGATTGTAGATCATGACACAGCATTCCCTACTTATCCAGAGTAAATGGAGTGAGGATTTTTAAGGACAAAACAGTGAACCAGTTGCAGAAAGGTCAAGAAGACAGAAGAGTGTGATATTGTAACTTGATAATGTAAACTTCAAGCAGGAATTTTTATTAAACCGTAAAGAACATCTGTAGCATCTTAAGACTGTGAAAGTTCAGGCTTATTAGACACTGGCTGCATAATGAATTTTGCATACAGTGATCAGAGCACTCTTACCTGCCATGGTTCCTGAGGAGGACTGTTAAGTATATCTCTTGCCTGGGAAGTGTTTCCAACGTTTCCCTCCATTTCCTGTAGTGATCAATAACAATGTATGCATATTTTTACAGTGGTTGAGTCCTAAACTGAAGTAGCTATAGAGAATTCTTAGAGAAAATTCTAAAAACATTTTTGAATAATGGTTTTGCTTTGAAAATTTATGCCATTTTATACTCCACTCCATAATACAGCTATGTTTGTTGTAATGAATTTAAAAAACAATTAAGATTGCCTAAATCTTGTGGTTTGTGATCAACCTTAGTTTCAATGAGATTCTCAGAATTCAAGAGATATAAACATCTGCTTTTTTTTTTTTTGGTAGAGCTGTGCAAGTGTTTCTAATGTATGACCAAACTGAAAGTCACTGGGATAGCATGATGTGTCTTAATTGTCATGTGAATTCAAGCTCCTATTGACATAGGAATGAGCAGCTCTGTTTGAAAAGTGTGGAGATGAACTAATTGCAGTATATTCTCCAAACTTAGAAAGTCATTGAATGTGTGGGGCTACAGGGACAAAGCAGAAAAGTTTGCTGAAAGTTTCTCATGAGAGTCTCACCAAGTGAACTGTTGGGTTCAATATAGCTGGAAGGAACAGCTTGCGCCCAGCTAAGGCACTGACAGTACAAGTTACAGTTCTGTCTCTTCTAGACTACTAAATTTTGAATACAGTGGGCCATTTTTCAAAGCTGCCTTCTTCAAAAGGTTTATGAGAGTGGCTTGGTCTGTTCTTATTCAGATAAGCAAACAAAAGAAACAACAAAAATGTTCCTCCGGAGGCTCCTCATTTCCCTGGGGGAGCCTGCTTTGTGGGGTCTTTCCTACTGCCATCCAGGAAAGGTAACAGGCAGAGCAGAAGTGCTGTCTAGAACCTATCTTTCCCTAGTAGCAGACTGTGTTAGTTTTTTTCCAGTATTTGTTCCCGAATCCTTCTATTTTTTAAAGAGAGCCTTGACTTATGTTTAGATATTCACCACTTCCTCATATGACTCTGGGTAAATTCTGATTAGAACATGGAGATTTCACTCTTTTATCCTGTGATTTGTTTTAAAATGGCTTATGACCTAATTCTGGCCAAGACCCAAAGGACAGATTTTCTTAAAGGTTTCTTCTGTTACATGAGACATTATAGAAACCAGAGTCCCCAGAGGGCCCAGATCCGCCCACAGGAACCTCCA